>LPNX010054713.1:84408-95163 GCA_001517045.1 Pseudotsuga menziesii
AGTTCATGAATGAATACTCTATCCATGGACATAGTCAATGAACTGTGTCCACATGGAGTGATGAACATAACTCTGTCCATGTGGACAGAGTTGAGGAACTCTGTCCATGCAGAGTTCATCAACTTTGTCCATGCAGAGTTCATCAACTCTGACTCCAATCAGTTTACTTAGCATAAGGGTTTTTTATGATTTTATGGAATAATGAAAATTTTTGTAGTTGACATAAAGAAATGTAGCTTTAATTTCATATTTGATGATATTGTTTTCATTAATTTTAAAAATATAAAATACATCAAAAACACAGAGATTGCTATGTTAATTTCTCATACATCCAACAATAGTGTATCTATTTTCATTTGAAGATCTATTAGATAATATTAGGGACATCTAGGTAAGAAAAACTTAGTTTTTATAGGATCTAGTTCTCTGAAGTTGAGGAATTAACATACAGAATTTGAATATGTTATGAGTTCATATATTAGATAATGTTGAGGACATATAGGTCTTTATTAAAAACATAGTTTTTTAGTGGCTAGGTCTTTGAAGATGAGGAATTAACATGTATAATTTGAATATGATATCAGTTTATTTGTGTAATCTTGTAGATATCATATCAAATGGAAACAGATAATAAAATAGCTTTAATCATTTAAAGAACTATTAGATAATATTAGTGATATCTAGGTCTTTATTGAAATCTTAGTTTTTATAGTTGCTAGGCCTTTGAAGTTGATTAATTAACATTTATAAGGTTAGGCCCTTAGTGATTGAGGCATTACTCCTCTCGAACTTCAGGCCTGGATATTTAGGCCTGGCACACTATCTCCTCACATTTTCCACCTCTCAACTTGCAAAATTATTTTATGGATCAGCATGTTTGGCTTCAAATGACTCTACGTTTCAACCTTTATCCTTTGAACCAAAACAAGTTTATGGCATCTGCCGGGGTCAAAACGTTATACAACATGCGTAGTAACCATCATATACCAATGTATTTAGTGGATTCGGGGATCTTCCTTATCACGAAGAAGCCTCACCATCTTTATATATGTTATTTCTCCATACCACCTTTGTTTTTCTATTTATATTTCATTGAAATCTTAGTTTTAATAGTAGCTAGGTCTTTGAATTTGATTAATTAACATGTAGAAATTGATATTTGTGTAAATTTGTAGATATCATATCCAATGGAAAGAGAGCAGCCTTTCAGATAGAAGCGTACGAGGTCATCACATTCTTCGGGAGTTGGTGTCCGAAATGAAAATCGAATATTATCAACTTCACCTCGGGACTCAATCTTATTGTATAGTTCACATTCATCTGATCATCGACATGGTGATAGTGGTAGAGATGATTCCCCCTTATCATCTATGGGTGAACGTGGATCTCGACCTTTTGTATGGGAGACAAGTGTGGAAGCAGAGCAAGGTTTGCAAGAGACTCGTCATCCTACATAGGGTGGTGAAGGTCGAGTAAGGATGCAATATGTCCAGCTAGCTGAGGGTTGTACGCCCATTATGACCTATCCATCATATTTATTGGAGGAGATTCCATGGGAAAGTTGTCTTCAACAAATGACCCTTGAAAGTTGTAGGGCTTAGTATGACAAGTTGCAAAATGATCTTTCTAGTTTGGATCTCGCTCCAGAGAATAGACAAATTATAGAGATGGTTTTGCAATCTTTACAAAAATTCATTGAGGTATATGAGGATCTTGGACCAACAATGGATGGTTTTGTTGCCTTGATGCAAAGAAGAAAGGCACAAGTGACGGGTCCATACAAGTGGGATGTTGTGAAGGAGAGGGTGACTAGAGAACATGCCAACTCAATGTTCAACTTCAAAAAGGGCCTAAAGTGGAAAGCATTGAAAGTGCAATATTTTAAGCACCCTGAAATTGCACATTTTTTATATGATCGGTTTCTTGCAGCCTATGGTCGGTTTCTTGCAGCCTATAGTGTTATTTACTAAACTCATGCATGCTATTATGGTCTAATTTATGAAAAATTCATGAAGTTATCAACATGTACAACTCGAAATTTTTACTTGAATATGTTTACAGTTCATACTTGTACTTACATATGTCTATAAAATTTATAGAACAAACCTGGATATAAATCTGTAATACAATCTAAAATGTTTTGATAGAGAACATTACACAGAATAGGACACAGTGCTCTACCCGTTAGGCAGAGCACTATAGAATGTTATCAAAGCCCTAGGTTCTAAAACTAGAACCTAAAGGGGCCCTCTAGAGGAAAAATAATCAAAACTAAAATTTTACATAAGCACTAGTGCATGACCTTTACCAATCAAATCGCTAATCTCACGCTCCCTTTGCTCGTCTCTTTGGCTAGAACTTGAATTGCTTATTTTGATAGAACGTGAGGATAGTCATTGCCTCCTGGTTTTATGCAACTGTATCCTCCTAGTACCATTTCTTTCTGAATCCCCCAATCTAGTATCTCCTTGCAAAATCATCAACTTCTCCTGTTTCGCATAGAATCCTAAAATGAAAAAAAAAATTCCAATTCTTAAGGGCATTAACCCGGTTAAGAGAGCACAAGTGTCTTCTTGCACATGAAAACTTATATAATAAAGGAAAACATAAAATAATAAATTGAACTTTTGGCTTGTACAGCCATTTCTCCGCTGCGCATCAATGGCCACATGTTCATAGAGTGCTAAACAATGTGTAATAATGAAATAAATATATAAAAAGGGGGAGGAGTGAAAATAATAATAATAATAATAAATAAATAAATCAAAGTGCTCAAATGCCCTATTTCTAATAACAACTCGATAGCATCAATAAACTCGGAGTACCTACTTCCTCGTGCATTAGAGGCCTGATTGCAAATTATTCCCCATCAGATAGCATTATAAACTCAAAGTTTTCAATTCAGAAGTTCTCAAAACACAGCAGAGAGCATAGAGAAGTTAAAACTGAACAATTTTCCATTTTCGACACCTTCAAATGCTATTTCAAGCTCAATATGGTCAAATTCTCGATGCTAAGGTACCCTTTTCACCGATTCCTTACCATCAAATTGCATTTCCAAGCATGCCAATATTTAAAACATGACAGCCCAGCACTGCCCAAACGCCCTACTTGCAAATTCCTAAAAGCCACAACGCATTTACGAGCTGAATTCATTCAATCTATCAATTCCACAGATGCCCTAATTACAATGTCCTGATCAAATAAGTCAATTTTTAGCAAAAAAAAAACAAAAAAAAACAACCATTCAATCATCCCCAGCATGTCCTTCTCTAGCACCATCTAGCACCTACCGGCATGCTTGAAATCAAACAATAACTAACCAAAACTAAGCCTGAAAGCCCATTTCAACCCCGAAGGAAAGAGCAGCCCAAAACAAAATAAAACACACACTTATCTTCTATACACCAATCAAAATACCTATAATGATCTCAAACACTTGAGTGAAAATGAGCACCGACCCCAGCACTCAGAATCCCGTATTCCTGAATGGGGGAGATCAAAAACGTATCGACTAAAAAAAAATTCCAAGAAAACGTATATGTCGTTTATCAACAGAAATACGCTGAAATATATTGATAGCAAAGGACGAGTAATTCAGAAACTCATCCTTTAATTCCTAGAATGCCCCTTTAAGATAATGTTAACAAGAATCTGTACAGGTAAACCTCTACAGCGATCTCGAACTTAGTAAATGAAATTAAACCATTGATACCTGACCAGTCCGCGCCCTGTGGAACAATTATGCCAACGAACTTCGGCTTCTGAACTTCGGCGGCCAATTTACAAATCATCTAATGCCCATCCCTGGAAAAAAAAAAAATGAGAGAATAGGTCTGCGTCAACACCGATACCAGGTTAAATAAACTATAAAAAAATAAAAAAAATTTGAGGGTAGAGTTCTCTAGAACTTTGGTAGGGTTACTCACACCATCTGTGCGACATGCAAATCTATGGTGCATGCAGGTGCACAGACGCCGAGTGTGTGGGAGGAGGCACGTAAAGGTATACAGGTGGCATAGCGTTTAGGTCCTTTTCAGAAAACATAAAACATGGAAGTCAGCATGTGTCGGCAAAGCAACGAACTCTAAATAATTTAATATATTACTTATTTATTGAAAAGAAAAAAAGACAACATTTCTTTAGACAGATTAATAAATTTTAAATAAAGCTATTATTACAGATGGCCTCATCTACGAAGGCTTGGACCAGTGTCTACCAACTTACAATTTGATGTTACATCGAATGGAAAGTACCGATTGATGGAGGTCTACCGGATTGGTTTTCCTCTATTCCCTGTGCGCCACACATGCATTATCTAAGAACCATGTATCTGTGACCACCTCACCGATGCAAGCAGAACCCATAGCAATTAGCAATTGTCTTGGCACTATGTTCTCTCTCCATCTACCTGCTAAACAAAAGAAATAAGACTGGAGGAGCGACCAAAGTGGATTGGATTGTATCTGTCGTCCAACTATCTATTCTCTGAGCTGAAAATAGAGAACCTAGCTGGCTGGCAGTGATTTACAACAGATATTTTCCCACCTGCTAGTCCAACTTTATCTGATAGGTATCCACTATTACATGATTGTATATGTGTAGTATAATCCGTGTTCTCTCTTCTTCAACCGTATTGCTCATGTGTTGAAAATAAATTTTGATAATAAAGGATTGGTTCCTACAAACTTATGGTTTTTACATGCCTACCTGCAGCCTGCTGTACATGAGTATTCTGTCGTTGCACACTAGATTCGTCATATATTCATAGGAAGAACTTTTGCTGTTGGAAAAAAAATATCAGGTAAGATGCTTCCATTAAAAGTTTATTGCGATTGGGTTGTGAGTTTGGATCGAAAGCAACTAGGTCAATTAATTAAGAAGTAGAGATGAAATCAATGTATGTAGGACTTTTGTTGAGTTTCATTATATTTCGGAATAATGCTACAAATAATCCTTCTTTCACCTACCCCTTTCTCTTCTTTAAACGCTCAACAGATTATGGGTGGATGTGAAGAAACGAATTTTGTCTGCCAGTGTTTTGTTTTGATAGCAATACTGTAACTTGCTGATTTAACATGACTACAGTAATGTATGCTGCAACCCAAAACCATATACCCTAATGCGTGCATCAACCCTAAACCCCAACTTTTAAATCCCTGGCTAGCGCATGAATTGAACTGTAGATTCCTTCGAGCACAAATTGCCTGTTGGTAAATAAACTGTGAATAAAATTGAAGGGAATCCTGTCGTATGACACGATATAATGTGCAGGAAAGACATATTCTACAGATATAAATAAATTCAATCCATTCCGTTAGCTTTATTTATGCATAATGGATACATATGCCAGCTGCTATAGACCTACGCGCTAAACATGATTTAAACGTCCAAACCTATACATCCCACCTCGACCGGATGGACTACAGATTTTGACATTTCCACAAGCAAAAAATAATAATAATAATAATAATACATAGATAGCAGGCAGAGGAAAAAAAAAACTCTGAACAACCTTAATGACAGTGTCCCTATGTTAGATTGGGCTAAATCCCATAGCGATAGTGGTGGATATAAGAGCGTAGCGGGAAGATATAGCAACAATGATTTTTCCATATGTTCCCATATAACCTGATTGAATATATATAGCTCTCCATTTTACTATTAATGGGATATATTAAGCTAGAAATGGGGGAATATCTACTATTAATATTTTCTTATATTTAATAAATATAGCCATCTTTTAGAGTTGAGTGAAGTCCTTGGCTTGAGGGAACATAGTTTCCTCTAAGATAATTCCCCCTTAAGCTGGACACCGCGCTATGGATCCTTGAGCTTCAATTTTCTTTATACCTTGTTTAGCCTATAGAGCTATATTGGATGGAATGATAAGAGCGTAGCAGACAGGAAATACAACACATAATTCTTTTTTCTGATTAGAACGTGTTTTCAATTGTTTCTATTGGAAAAAGCTAAATATTTCCATGATAAATTAATTTCTCAGCACAGTGTGATTTGTCCACCTTTAGCCTATACATTTACTTAGATTCCGAGATTTATTCATTTTTCAGTTCTCTGTGATTTCATGTTAAATTTTACTCATTGCCCGGTTCTTGCTATAGAATGAATAGTGCTAAACCTCACCCACCCTGCTAAGTGATATTTGGGAAAGACAGGCTGGTAGGATTCTTCCCGTCGTGCTCAGTCCATGCATTGAGAAGAGAGAAGGCTGACCTAAGTTTTCTCCAAACTTACAATGAGTAAGCACAATATATATATATATATATATATATATATATATAAGTTCTCAGTTGTCTTTGCGTCGCAGTGATAGAGATAATGAATGCTAGGCCCGAAGATACCTCTACGTTGCATAGCGTCCCAATTCTAGTCACCCAGAATAAATTACAATGCCAAGAGTAAAAATCAGAGATTTAATTTATTTTTCGGTACTAACAGAAAAGTCTGCTGCTATATTAAAAAGGGTTTGTCAATACGGCGCAGAAGAAATTGGAAAAAGAAACTTCAATTTATTTGTTGTTTTAGTATTGTGATATTTAATATAAAATACAATAAAGTATTTCTAGGAAATCTAGGATGAAGCGTTACAGTTTTGATCTTTAAAAAGTTGTACTTTACAATATATTTTATTTTTAATTATATTCTAAAAACTTTTGTAATAAGATTGCTTATTTTATCTTCAAAAGAACAGAATTTATAAATTACCCCTCTATGAGCACTCGAGTTTCTCTAAACTACTGTAGGTTTATAATTGCCTGGTAATACGTAGTAGAATCAATTGGAAGAAAAATAAGTAGTGATTAATTTGTATTTCAGTATCAATCAAGAACAAAGTGTGTGGTCCTTTATAGCAAACGTAGAAATAAAGACAACCCATGAGGTACCAATCCAAAGAGGGAAGTATTACTTTTCTTGAAAATCGGGATCTCGTGGGGAAAATGGCGTCCATCTCCACAACAAAAAAAAATATATAAAAAATAAAAATAAAAATAAATAAATAAATAAAATGAAGATGTTATTCCTTGTGACTTCGGAAACATCCTTCAAAACCATGCATAAGTTGAAAAATCTATTTTATTAACAATGTTAACAATGTTACTGGGGATACACTGGTTATTGGCTTACCAACTAACTCACCGACTTACTTACTATTGGAAGACTTGTTCTATAGCCAATTTGTACCCATCCCCATTATGAACCAGACTGTTAAGGTATATTTTTAGTCATCCCAGTACAAGTGAAACGTAGAAATTTGAGTCTCACATATAAATGGATTTTTGGATCAACACCTACTCACCTCTAAAGCTATTCAATCTGCAGTCTTCACCTTATAGACTGCTGCCGTAAGGTCTAGAGTTAAAGCCCTGGATAAGTGGTGCCTTACCTTCTCCATGTAACTTTCCATGTCAATTAGCCTTTAGACACTAGACACTTTATAAGTATTTATATGACTTAGTTGCATGGGACTATAGACAGAAAACAAAAAAAAAGGGGATAATAAATATGCTTTAAGAAACACTCTTGACTTAATAAAAGCTATGCATTTTTATATATAAATTTATAAATTTAATATAGAAATTTTCAATGCCTAAGTATATAATAATAATAATAAAAGTATGAAAGGTATATATATATATATTATTTGAAGAAAGAGGTGTTTACATTTATTAATCCGAAAAATTACTTCAAAGCGAAATACCTTCAATCACAAAAATATTTCTAAGTTAAATTTTAATTGAAAAAGGGAAAATTTAAGGCTCGATACATCCAAAGTATAAATAACAACATCATATGCCAATCTCATTTGTATGAGTTTACTACTCTTTAAAACATAGTATTCAATAGCTTATTAACTACTTCGAATTGAGCTTTGGATAAGGATAATGAGGTGTCCCATATTCATGCTTAAATCTTGAATGATTTATCAATTTTATTTATTTATTTAGCAATTTTGGAAATGTGAGCTAGGTCAATGATAATCTAATTATTGACACTAAATCTTTATCCGATTTGATGAAAAGTGAAGTGATACGCAGGAGTTATGGTTAAAAGTTGGTATACAGTAGTCTATTGTGACAATATTATAATTATTTTCATTAGTGGAAGTTAGACACCATTCCATAAAGTCAATCCTCCACTTAGAAAAGGGTCCAGAAAACATTATCAAGTCAAATAAAGCTAGGGGTGCATGGGACTTTGATGAATATAACTAACAATATCACACTTTGATGTATATATATATATATTTGTAGGTGTTAAATTTCAAAATATTTGTTTCATAGTGTTAACGTTTTCTTAAATTTTTGTTAAGTGTAAATTTATTTATGAGAAGTCAACTAGGTTATAAAGGGATCACCTCCTAGGTGTAAAATCACACTACCTAAGTTAATTTATGCTGAAATTATTTATAAAAGATTATGCGCGTTGTTACAAAATTATTGAACAAGGGGATAGGAAGAGTATGCATAACTAATTCCACATTATAATACAAGGTACTCTAACAAGGAGGTTGATTAATTATGAGTTAATAGGAACGTCCCTTGATTAGTTCTGTGTGTCCTAGTGTGCATACAAAAGATTAGGTTATGTAAAAGTTCCATTCATCTTGTAAGGATACCCTATGTTAGGAGTGGTGATCACATGGTTGTATGAAGTACCTAAGTAGAGATAGTATGTCAACATTCATACATAGGGATGCCTAAGCAATTGCATTATTATAAAGATTATTTATATTGTAAACTTAATATACACAGATTAATGAAAACATTAAAGGTGCTAAAGATACATCTTGATGAGCATTAGAGGGAGTGGTGCAATAGAATGGTAGTTGTGTAATTAGTAAGTGACAGGTGTGAAGTGATGATGATATCAACTGATAAATTTATGTGATAAGTAAACTAGGCTGAAGACAATATGTTTTAATGACACATAAATACCATACGAGTGTTAATGATAAACAACTAGTGCAAAAGGGAGGAGTGTTTCAAGTGTTTCAAATCTGCTAATAAGAATTAGTATAGAAAGAGGTGAACGTATAAATGACATTTAGATATTATCATAGAAAAATGATACGACAAGCCAAGAAACTATCAATTAAATTACATAGAATAAAAAGTGTGTCCCATTATTAAAATTACAAAGAAATAAGTAGCAATTGTAAGTACTCTTTGTATAATGTGCCATTCATAGGGTAAGAGTGCTCTTTAAAGAGAATTGATTGGTGAATGGAATTTGATTAATAAAACATAGTGTTATTCAAGTTATTATAGAAGTACCGATGTCAAGATGGATCCTAATTAACAATTTTAATGCAAACATAAGTAATGTAAATTGGAGAGAGATTCAATAAAGCTAGAAATTCATAAACGAATCAACAACAACAACAAAAGGGAACTAACGTCTCCTTATGAATCACAATAGAAACAAGACTATAGAACTCTTTTTTTTAAATTTTGTATAAATTGTTGTGGATAATTGTCTAGTAAGGCATGATAAACCTTGATGTAGGCTACAAATAGGGATCCTCGAGGAAGGTCATAAGTAGTTACTAGGATATGATTTTCAGATAAAGTTTAAGAGCATATATTACATTATAAAAGAAGTAAAATAGTAAAATGACATCGACAAGTGGATCAAGTAAAGATCTAAGTGAGACTACCTTAAACTAATGAATTCTAGTAGTAAGACACCTATATTATGCATAATAATATATCCTTATAATCGTATGTAATGCCCATAATTGACTAGACATATCGACATGTTACATTTTATTTTCTTAGTAAACGTTGGACTCAGTTCGACTGAGTAAACCATATTTATGACATGATAGATGTTGCTACTATGTCTAAGATGTTACTATGCTTATGTTGATACATTGATTGTGATTGTGAAGTTACTATGTTATAGTTATCGTGATATTCCTTTGTTCATAAAGACCGTGTATGTTTAATTGTCATCATTGATAAATGTAATATATATGATGTGTACATGGATATTGACCCATGATGTGATCAACTTAATGAGTTATACAATGAAAGGAAATGTTGTTGATAATATGCAAAATATGATTAAATGGAGATATTATTATGAATGTATGTTTTCAAAGTACTAATCTGCAGGACACACGGGCTATGTAATAAATGGATACTTTATATGAAGTGAGGTATAGTACCTATTTCTACAGAAGAGCCTTGATTACCAAAATTGATGATACGATGACATAGACCAATAATCTCGATAGCAGCAAAGTATGTTTTGATAAGGGTATATAGACCCAGGATGTTGAGAGGGATGGATGTGTTCCACCCTATGTTTTTATGATACTCGAGGTCGTGGGAGGGCAATGCTGAGACACGCTCCCCATGTTGTTGAGATGACGACGGTCGGGTACCCGAGGTCGTGGGAGGGCCGTGCTAAGACACGCTCCCCATGTTGTTGTGATGACGACGGTCGGGTACCCGAGGTCGTGGGAGGGCCGTGCTAAGACACGCTCCCCATGTTGTTGTGATGACGACGGTCGGATGCCTGCTAGGAGAGGCTAGGTCCGTTGTTCAGCCGACGCTATCGCTCTCAGGTTCTTATGTGGTCAGGTCGGTGAAGCCGACAACCACTTCTATACTAGTAGAGGAAGGATAGGGAGGATGCGGACGTAGGTTAGGATGGGTGGACATTTTAGTTATTATGGTTGAAGGTTGGACAATTATGATACCGGACTAGTGAGGGTAGGTACCAATC
>LPNX010054713.1:122545-135452 GCA_001517045.1 Pseudotsuga menziesii
CACTAAGTCAGTGTATTGTTCTAGGATAATGCAATTCAGTCTCAGGATAAGTAAGCTTACGGCACGATTAAACAAGAAACACGATTAAAGAAGAAACAGGTTACATAGCTTAATTGATAGCTGAAGTACTTGCAAACCATGATACGCCTTGAGTTAATTATGACAGCGTATATGGCAGTAATGGTTTCCTAAATAAGCTATGAATATTTTAGTGAACGTTTCAAGTTCTGACAATATGAATCCTGCGGTAAAGACGTAGAAACGCACGGTGCCGGAGGTTTATTTCATGGTGATTATTAAGCTTAAATGTGACACCAATTGATTTCCACCTCTGGGATGACAAATTAACTGGGGAGGCGTTATGAAAATGCCTGACTGACCTCTAATTTTGAGGAGGCGTTATGGCTGACTCTCAGCTAACGTCCGTTGAACTTGAATGCCCGTCTTTAGGGTCGCCAGTTTGGGAGGCCTGAATGACACGCCTTGACAGAATGCAGATGCTGGCAGCATACCAGGAATCCCTAAGCACTAATCGCAGCTAGGAAGAAGATAAATTCTGGTGGTGAGTTATTATAAGGGGAATCACCGTGCCTCTATAGGGCGGGGGCTGAGGATAACCATTTTGGATGTCTTGAGGAGGGCACTGCGAGTTGTGAGGAAGAAGGCCCTCTGCGTTAAGGAGGGGAAAGGAAGACCTCTGTGATTTTTCCTCTCAGGCCACGTATAAACAAATATGTAGGCGTTCAAGAGGAATAATGGTGAGCGTTATTGAAATTATCATTTAAGTTCACCTGGCGACAGAGATAAGGGGAATGGCCCTCTCATCTTCATGCTTGAGGGGATGCGCTTGTGGAAGGGGAAGCTGAATCCACCAGGATCGATGGACGAGCATTTTCGACCACCTACTGGTAAAGACTTCAATCTGCTTCCAATCTAGCGTGCAATTTAAGGGTTTTGATTGTTATTGGATTGCTGAATGTTTTCTACGCCTATACTGTTTAAAATGTATACTGGGTTCTAGCAACCGTTAATCCTTCATGTCTCCCTCCTTTCAATCCTTTGGATGTTACCTTTCTGTTTGCGTTTTAGATTGGTATATGCTGAAATTAGTTTGCCCGATTGGAAACAATGGGACAGAAGGTCTTTCTGTGGTGAAAGCCGTTGTTAACTTCAGCTGCATAATATAGGGAGATTTTCCTCTAATTTGTTTGACTTTCCCTGGAAGCATTTTATCTTTAGGTAGATCCATATAACATCGACCCTTGTGAATAAGGGTTCTTTTCTCTCAATCGCTTAGGCAAAATGACCATGGGAACGAGCATATGGTCGCTATGGCCATCACTGCTGCCCAAACGATGCCCATTTTATTTTTCTCACGGTGTAGCGTGAATATCCAAAGAAAAAACTGATATATCTATTCTTAAAAACCGATTGACATTTGGATAATGATCTATTTTTTTAACCCTAGTACAGCTCAGCGCCTTTTGATATATTCCTGATTCTCATGGCGTTGGTTGAAATAGTTCTATTCTCACGGCGTTGGTGTGATTAGCATTGGATCGTGTTAAAAGCATCTTTCAAAGCATTTCTGTTCTGCCTGTTTTAAAATGATTGCATTTTCAAAACATTAGGACGTTAGGGTAAACGTCCGCATGTAGCACCAAGTGAGAAGTTCACTTCTTGTAGATAGAGATGCCTGCATGTGGATATGAATGAAGGTTTTGTTGCGTTTTCCAAGGTCAGTTATACCTACGATGTTAACGCCCTCTTGAATGGGTTTCTAATTCAACGTTTTCACTGATCCTGCATTGATCTTGATTTCATAAAACCCCTATCTTTCAATTGAGACTCTGCGTACAGACTGTGGATTTCAGCCAATTGGCCATCCTTGCACCAAAAACATATGCGACCACACTAAGGTGTCGTAGTTTTCCAAACAGAAAGGGAATGAAAGCGTATTGACACTAAAGTTACAGGGAAGATTGTTATACAATCTTTACGGCCCTTCCTTCATGCTGAGAACGATTTGGACCAGTCACTTCGTTGTGGGGTATGCAAGTGTAGAATTAGATTATTTTTACTGTGTGGATTTATTTTACTTCTCTGTGGTTATTCGCTGCTATAAAAGTGTGGAATCCAAATTGTTCCTGGCAGTAGTTATTACACCAACGCTTCTTTTTGAAAGTGACTTAGTATACCCCTAATGATGAAGTCTATTCACATTGTATGGACCGGGCATTAATGTGCGCTTACTTTTTCTAAAACGGGTTGGGTGAAAAGAAGGAGGGTCATTTTTCCCCTCCTTGTGTTTTGTTGTGTGAAGGTGGGTTGTAAACAATCACTATTCACAGGGATATTCTTTCAATTTTTCATAAATCCGCTAGCATATGAAATGCTTAAGTTACTGTTTTCCCCCATTTTTAGTCATCCGTTCTGTTACCGGGTTAACTGGATAATCCTTATGACAGTCACGAAGAAAAGCAGATCTTGAAAGGCCTACACAGCCCCAAAGCTCAAGTTTATTATACCTTAAATATGGGAGATTGGGGCAGGCATTTCCCAAGAACTTGATTGTGTATTTCTGGGGTTAATGTGAGGAAGCAACTGTCGGTTTAACTGAAAATTTGGTAGTGTAAATATTAGTACTGTACTTTTAATTTTATGTCTGGAAAGCCTGTCGTACAAGTGATTATTGAATTTTTAAGAGTATTGAGTACTGGGTCCCTTGTCGGTTGTTTGATTTTGTTCATTATGAATTTATATCCCAGCATTTTGAGTAGAGGAAGGATGGGATGCCTATTTTTCTCAGAGGAGAGAACTTGTTGGTATTTTATAAGCTCATATTGTAGTTGATCGATTCTATGCAAAGAGCAGAAAAATAATTATGGCAGCCATGTGGCTGCGGATTGTAATCCTTTGATTTTAATAAAGGTCACGTGATGTGACAGAGTTTTGTGGACGTAGCCCAAGGATTGGGTGAACCACGTACATTGGTTTCGATTTTTGGTGTCATGATTGTGTTCTGTACTTTTATGTGTATTTTCATTGTTATGACTCTCATGCATGCATCTTTCGCTTGATAATAAGGGTAATGAGAATGGCAAAATGGTGAAATAAGAAATATGTTAAATGCAAAGATCATTTATCGGCTGGTTAAATGATGTATTAAGAAAATATAATTTGTGGCTAAGGCTCTGGCATGATGTATTAAGAAAATAAAACATGATGATTAACAGACAACACTGCAAAAATCCAGTTTAGCTTATGGTATCCCTGTATATGAAATAAGGGTGGCTTGATATGGGACACGAAAATCATGTTCACGTGTAATGGTTTGAAAGCTTGTCTGACTAATGTTTTGATGTTTTCAAAAGAGAAATTGTTGGAAGAAAAGAATCGCCTCTTCACTCAGCAGTTGTTTTAATATGCATTATATCTGGTTTTACATTTTGATCATGATGATAAAAGATGATGAAATGTTTCTTCTAAGGATAAGAATGATGTTGTGGGTTTGCATCTTTATAATACTACTGATAGATGTTTTTCAAAGGTATGCTAATGACCTGAATGAGTGTACGTTTAAAGTTACTTATAATTGTTCATGGAGGAAAGGCTCATTGATACATTTCAACACTAATAAGATGGACTTGGTTTTAGTAACAGTGAACAAACTTTTTTTTCTTTTACCCATTCTTCATCCATAATGTCATCGAGGTATAAGAGGTATAAGTCAATTGACCTATATAACCTTTCCACTCTCAAGGCATGTATAAAACTCACTCATTTACAACGATTTTAGTTGCAACTGCTCAGAAGTTTGATAGTAAGGTGCAGGGATGGAGAAATCACCAGGATGGCAAACTTACATACAAAACACATGCATATAAATGGCTAAATCCTTATGATAATGGTATTTATAAATCAAATCGAACTAATAAACCAATAGGATGACAGCTATCAACTTTTTAATCAATCTGAAAATGACCTAAATACACATTCAGGCATAAATACAGTAAAGAAAGAGATGATGGCTGAACAGATCATAACAAAAGAGCTTATATCATGAATAAGTAAACTGAGAAGCTTGAAAGCATTATCGGCTCATAAATCCTTGAAGTTGAACCTTTATTATAAAATCAATCATGGGATTTATAGCCTTCTACAAAAATGATAGATCTTGAAACTTCGATCTGTTTTCATAAAAAATACTCAGAAGTGATAGTTTTTTAGATTACGGTTTAAAAGCCTAGATAACTATTTGTCTATCTATTTTGAATATCTAGTTCACTGAGATAATACTAAATAACTTCAGTAGTTGCTGATAATCACCACTGCTGGTTCAGTGTAAAATTGCTGCCAAAAGCCAGTGTTTCGATGGTTAATTGAAGTGACCTTTCTTGTTTAATCCGCCATAATTTTCTACGTTGTCGCCACGGTCACTGATCAGAAGCTCTGACCTCTAACCCATCGGCACCCCAAGCCTCAATGTTTCCATAGTGTCAGTGCCTCAAATGACTAACGTCGCAATGGTTTATGCATCGGTGATCGAAAGTTCTTCCTTCTATCCCATCGGCACCCCAAGCCTCGATGTTGCCGCTGTTTCGGAAGTGAAACGAACTAATTTCATTGATGTCCCACCGAGAGTGTTTTGAACACTTAATGCTTGGTTTTTTTAGATGATTTGATTTTATCTCTGGTGGAAGTCGTTTGACGAAGGAATCGGGGCAATAGTCCTCTATGCCATCGATGGACAGTCTCGTTATTTGTCGATGCGCATTATCTCTTTTGTTTTATTTTTTCAAAACTTTATATTTTTAACTATCGATGATTTTGATTTATCACTATCAAAGGTCAGTAGAAGTTTGAATCGGAGCTTTAGTTCCCTATGCCGCCACTATTTCGGAGGTGACACGAACTAATTTTATTGCTATCGGAATGATTCTTGTCATTTATTTGAGGCCTTGTCTGTTGCTTTACCGACACTGCGGAGATGCTTAGTTGTAAACTCGTCGATCCGTAGTCCTTAGTTCTTTCGATTACCGATGATCTTCTACTTTGGTGGAACCCATAGTCAGTCTGTCTCCCATCTTTGCGGCTCCTTAGTGAACTATCTTGCCGATGGTTAGTGTTTTCAAGTTCTGACACTTTATTAAGAAGTGGTTCTGATTTCTGATACGTGACTTTGATGGAATTTAGTGCTTTATATCACCAACATTGTGGAACCATTCATCTTTTCGTCACTGATACGTAGCCCTTAGAACCTTCGATCACCAAATATTTTCATCTGATCGTGGAAGTCGTAGTCCGTATGTCTGTCAGTGGCTAATGACATATTATGATCCTCGCCCAAGCCACCGAAAGCTACAACTTGTGAAATTTTCATAAAAAATAGAGGCTTTCAAACTGTCAGTGATATTCATATCCCTCATTGCATGAATTAAATTCTTCATACTATCGAAATAAATTATTTTGGGAGATAACAAACCTGAATAACACATTCAAGCATAAGCACAGAACAGACAATAAATGGAAGCTGAACATATGATAGAAAAAGAGCTTATATTAGGTGATGAGCAATATGAGAAGATTTATAGTATTAATGGTATATAGGTCCCCAAAGTTGAAACTTTTCTATAACATAAGTCTTAGGCTTTATAGCCTTTACAAAAATATTCAGATCCTAAAAAATTGGATATGTTTTACTAAAAATAGATAAAATTAATGTTTTTGCAAAATTAGGTCAGAAACCCTAATTTAACTACTAGTTTAACTAGCTCTAACACTTGTTCACTCTTTGAACCTTTTGATGACTGCAGTGAATACTAGAGGAAAGATGTAACTAGTCTTCTGATGGATGAGCCATTGTTGGTTAAAATAGGTAGGGTTTTGTGACCCTCTCCCCTTTGATGTATCCCCAAAACTGGAACAGACCTCCTTTGATGGTGCACTTCAGTGAATTTCAGCTTTTACACTTGATCCTACTCTTTCCTGGGTGTTGGTGAAGTAAACTCTTCATTTTTCTGTTGTAACCTACCCTGTTAGGTGAACTTTTGCCCTAAAAATTTGGCCAAACTGCTGAAAACTGGGGCTCAGAGATGCATTTGTTTCTCCAAATATGTGACATTTGTGTATAAAATGAAAGACATTTTTGTATATTGGTGTTTTCTGAGAAAAAACCTCTCGCAGTTTCTTGAAAGTAATTTCTAGTTTCCAGATATCTGTATTTCAAGAACACATATAAAATATGGAAATTATGAGATCCAAAAATTAGGGCTCAGAGATGGATTAGATTATCCCAATCTGAAATACTTGTAGGAAAACTGAGATATTTTATTGTTCTTTGACATGTTAGGAAAAAAAACATCCGATCATTTTTTTAAATGATTCTCCAGTCGCTCAAAATCATTGTTTTAAAATGATGCTTTTTCAGAGTAAAACGCCAATTTCGGTGGCTTAGAGCGCCCTGAAATTTTGGTCTTAGCTGCCAAAAGTCTGCTTTCAGTGACTTAAATACCATTTTGAAACCACGCTTAGCCACGAAAACCTGTGTTTCATTAGAGGAAATTTCAACTAAAAATGGGCCTTTTAACTTTAAATCAAATTCCATGTCATCATGTGTTAGCCAATGAAATTCCTCTAAATTTTAAATACCATATAGGTCTTAAACATTTTTTTAATATAACTTTGGGGATAGGTATCATTAAAAAAACTACTTTTTTTGTTTGTATTTTCGACATATCTCCCCATATTTTTACTCAAATTTCGATCGAGAGAGCTCGTTGGATGCAAAATTAAATTCCGCATCCAAAATTTGAGTAAAAACACGAGGAGATATGTCGAAAATACAAACAAAAAAGTAGTTTTTTGCTTTTATTCCTCCAAAATTAATAAATATTATTTTATTATTTTAACTATTATTTTATTAATTTTTTTAGGAGGTCCATTTTGAGTTGAAATTTCCACTAATGTGAGTTTTTTGAGTAGGTCATCCTCCCTATTCCTTTTAGGTGGTTAATCATAACAAATTATGACATGGCTCATGTTGATGAATTTGATTTTGATGGGCAGACAACCGTTTTCACTTTTCATCTCTATCGATGGTTAAGAGTGTTTAGGGTTTTGTTTGCTAGCTACCGAAATCTAAGCTTTCGGTGGCTAATGAACCGCCACCACATTCTCCCAAGCCATCAAAACTTTCTTTCCAAAAGAACATGCGTAACAAGATTTCGGTGACTTACTGTCTTTCTGGATCTCATTGTTTAGCTACCAAAAGGCAGGGCTTTCAGAGGCTAATGAACTATTTGAAAGTTCGCCTAAGCCACCAAAAGTTTCCCTTTCCAAAAACGTATCTCATTTTCTTTCGGTGGTTAATGTCCTCCTGCAAACACTCATTAAGCTTCTGAAACCAAATATTTTCGATGGCTAATGAGCTGTTGGAAAACTTGCCTAAGCCACTGAAAGTCCTTTCCTGGAATTTGTATAAGAACGTGATGAGCAAGCTTTTAGTGGATAATCATGGTCTTGTGTTAAACTATTAGCTACCGAAAGCTAGGCTTTTTGGTGGCTAATGAGTTATTGAAAATATCGCCCAAGCCACCGAAAGCTAAAAATTTCAAATTTATCAAATAACAGAACATCAGATACTCCAAATTTGTTATTCATCCCAATATCTTTCATAATATGACTTCAAAGCTTCATCCTATCAAAAATAAATTGTATGAGTGAACTTTTTGAAAATAAATTTATTTTTGGAGATAACACACTGATCTTGGTGGGAACCTAGAGGGAGTGTTAGGCTCTGAAGCAGAGTTGACAGATCTTGGTTGAAAGATATTTCAAGTGATCTGAGGCTTGCATAAACTTGGCTACCTTTTAATGCACACCCTTGCGTGGGATAGGGAAGGTTTTGTGGGTACCATGGTTGTATAAAGCCAAGTCGGATACATGTGGAACCGAAAGAAGATACTTATGTAGATAAGTATTTGGTTTACTTGGAAACTTCTTGTTGATTTTATGTCAATATAAATGTGAATGCGATTCATCCATAATTTTTGAAAAACCTTGTGAATATTAGATGGTAATTCACTAATTACTTGGGGATTGAGCATAGTTATTGTTGGATGCCAAAGACATTGGATATGTTCCAAGTTGTGGAGAAGTAATCTCCAATACTAGAAAGATACTTGTGGTATGGAATAATGCATGCAATCAAGGATGTGGAAGAGTTCTAGATCGTACCATTGGATAAGTGAAAATGAAGAAGGAGAACCAGAATCTCGATGAGGATACACGGGAGCTGGAGGGTGCCATGCAATTGGCACATCCATTTTTATTTAATTTTGCAGAACACTCAGGGTGGTTCCAGTGTAGCATTTAATTTAATTTTGTTAAGCATTGAGGATAGTGTTTTTGTAGAGGGAGGGGATTTCAATAGCCCGGTCTTGACCCCTTGGTATTTAATTGTATATGATGTAAATATTGTATTCGAATCGTGGTGAGGAGCTCAAGGACAAGGCCCTACCATTGATGGATGTTTTGTGTAAAGGTGGTCATGGTGATACCTATGGTTATAGTGCTAAGTCAAGCACAATATGAATATTTTGATATAGCATGCAAATGTACAAAATAATATAAAAAAAGAGCTAGCTATGCGACTACAAACGTTAAATAGATTGGGGCATGATTTCAAAAGGAATAGGGGCGGATATCCAAACCCTTGAGCCAATGGGGAAAATCCAAATTTCAAAGGGTAAACCCATAAAGTTGTAAACTACCCATTTTTTCTTTTGTGCCTAGTCATCTAGAAGTTGGTTGAGGAAGTTATTTCCTTGGGATGGGAAAGGTATGGAGGTCAAATTTGAATTGGGAAGACCACCCATTTTGGAAAAAACATGTTTTTTCTTATGGGGAAAGTAAACACCCATAAAATGTATTCCCAACCCATTAGGCAAGGACGTCCTTCATTTCGTCACGGGACTGAATCTTGCTGACCTCCCTCTACGTTTTTTGCAGTCTAAGAAGCCGCATCGTTGCTTCTACAGGAAGCAAGCACGTGATGCATTCCCATTCTGTCAGAGGAAGTCACATTTTGATCTAAGATTGTGATTCATTCATGGATTCATTCATGTAATTCAGGATATTCTATAGGGATTGTGGTTTATGATCTAGGTGGTTCATCATTCGCGGGGGTTCACTCACGCATTTTGATTCATTTTTCACATTGTTGTTCATCTTGCTGCATATTCATGTTGTTGGTTCTAAGTTTTTCACCCTATTCATTCAATCCATAGGTAGAGAACTACGTTTTGGTCACCCATTCCATCCATTCCAATCTGTGGATGTGCATTGTGTGTTCATCCTACTGCATAACAGTGTTTTGTGTTGTGATTGCCCATCTATGGTTAGCACCCACCTGTTCTGGGTTATTCTCCCTCGTGGAGAATCTAGTTTTTTTGTTGACCAATTGAGTAGTGGGGCACACTCAAATTTTTCTCTGAGAAAGAGCAGTCATCTATGTTTTCCCCAGTTTCAGTGTTTCTATAGAAGATCTTGGATCTTGGTTGCTGGTTTACAATGTGCATTGATGTGTAGTGCATCCTTGTGTTGGCTTGGCTGAGTAAGTCCAAGGAACCCATCTGTTAGTGGGCTAACTATGTTTCAAAGTGATTATTGGCTTGAGTGTGGGTGTATTCCCTTGCTGTGTGTAAGCCTATTTCTTCCTAGTTCCTTGTGGAAATCATTCCCAGCTTGTTAGATTTTTAACATTAAGCTAGCATTATTAGGATCTTTAACTAAGAGAATAACAAGCACATCAATCAAACACAAGAAACAAAGAACACATTTTTTTTCCTTGGGGAAACCATAAATCAAGAAATCCTTGCAACTTCCTCAGAGATAGAATCAACACCAAAAGTAAAACCCCAAAACAGTAAGATGATCTCCCGACAGCAGCAACCTCTTTCTTCCTAGCCCTAGTGTCTTTTTCTTCCTCATCTATTTGCTACAACTGAGTGTGAGTGAGTGTGTGATAAATAGAGAGGCTCACTCTCTATTTATGCTAACTCTTGACTTGACTAAACCCAACTAGGGCTGACTTCAATAAGTGAGTCTAATAACCCTAGTGCCCCTAAACTGTTGGTACTTTAACCCTTGAATAATAGGAGGGTTACCCACAATGAATTGACATGACTTGTTTACATTATATATCCTCCTGGTTGGAACATCGAAGCATGACATGACTCAATTACATTACGGACACATCCCAGAATAAACATCAGGGTACAAGACATAAGATACATAGGTGAATACATTCTAAAGTTACAATTACATCAACACTCCCTCTTAACTAGGAAGGTATTCTTTCGACACAATTTTCAACACTAGTCTTCTTCTCTGTATCGACTAGATCATCTCATCATATTCATCTTCAAGTTGTCTTCATATTTAATTTGTCTTCATCTTCAAGTATTCTTCATCTTCAATTCATCATTGTCTTCAAGTCTTCTTCATCACGGGATCTGGATCATCACGACCACTGGATCATCACTGCTGGATCATCATCAAATATGGATCATCACTTGATCTATATCATCATCAATTCTGGATCATAATCACATCTAGATCATCATCATATCTAGATCATCATCACATCTGGATCATCATCAAGTCTGGATCATCGTCATCATCGGTGCTATCTCTTGATTCTTCTCGTTAAAGGAAGTTGTATAGAGCCAGCCCTTTTTCATGCTGGTTGTAGGCCTACCCTTCATGTAGGTATTCATCAATGCTTATATCTGACCCTAAGTCAGAATGGCCCACCCATCTCTTACATCTAACCTCATCTTGTCAGAAAGGCTTGCCCAGCACTCACATTTGACCTCATCTTGTCAGAAAGGCCCAACACTCACATCTGACCATGTGTAAACACATTGCACCAGAATGGCTCAACACTTATATCTGACCATGTGCGAACACACTGCATCGGAAAGGCTCTGCACTTACATCCAACTATGTTCGAAAACACTGCATCAAAAGGGCTCTCAGTCCCAGACTGAGGATTCATGGTAACTGACGAGGTACCTCCATTCTCCTAGAGAATGGCATCATCCCTTATATCTGATCAAGTGGAAACACCTACCTCAATCACATTAGAATGGCCATTCACTCAAATCTGATCATGTAAGACTACATCCTACAGTCATATCAAAATGGCCCTCAATCCTAGACTGAGTTTTCCTGGTGACTGACCAGGTGCCTCCATTCCAAGAATGGCATTTAGCCCTTACATATGATCATGTAGGGACCAATCCTACAGTCACATCAGAATGGCTTAGCACTCATATCTGACATGGAAGGAACCAAATCCTCTCACCATGACAGAATGGCTCAGCCCTTACATCTGACCATGGAAGGAACCTAATCCTCTCACCATGTCAGAATGGCTCTCGGTCTCATTATTTCCCCTTGGAGGGAACCTCGATCTGGAGAACACCAAGCTTCTCCCTAAAGTACTCAAACTTCACTCTAGCTAATGGCTTAATTAATACATCAGCTATATGTTCCTCCATTGCAACATACTGGAGCTTCACTGCTCCTCTCTGCACCATATCCCTAATATAGTGATACATGATCTCGATATGCTTCGACTTGTCATGGAACACAGGGTTCTCTGACAACTTCACACAGCTCTGGTTGTCACAATATATACAAGTAGCATCCACCTAGAGATCAAATAAATTAGACAGTAGCTTCCTCAGCCATACTGCCTCACAACTAGTTGACCAAGCTGCAACATACTCTGCTTCAGCTATACTCAGTGCCACACAGGATTTCTTCCTGCTAAACCAAGAGATGACACCTGATCCCATACTCAAGAAGCATTATGAAGTTCTCTTCCTATCAATGGCACTACCTTCCCAATCTAAATCAACATAACCCTCCAGGTTAATATTTTGATTTGCCTCGTACTTGAGCCCATAGTCAATTGTACCCTTCAGGTACCTCAGAATATGCTTTGCAGCAATCAAGTGAACATGTCTTGAATCTGTTAGGAACTAGCTCAAGGTGTTCACAGCAAAGCAAATATCTGGTCTCGTGTTCATCAGTTACATCAAGGACCCAATCATCTGATGATACATCATAGCATCAACCACTTCTAATGAAGCATCACTCAATAGCTTTAGGTTCTATGCCATAGGTGTGGTTATGGCCTTGCAGTCCATCATACTGAATCTCTTCAAAATATCTACCACATACTTCCCTTGTCCAAGGAAGATTCCATCAACATTCTGCCACACCTCCATGCCTAAGAAATAGTGCATCATACCTAAGTCCTTCATTTCGAACTCGGCAACAATTTTCCTCTTTGTATCAGCAATCAACCCATCAATACCTGTTACAAATAGATCATCCGCATATAGTAGGAGTATCACTGGATTTCCATCTTCAACCTTTTAGTAAAGGTTGGAATCTGCTTTACTCTTGGTAAATCCCAAACTATATAGGAAGCTATCAATTCTACCATACCATGTTCTAGGTGGCTGTTTCAAACTGTACAGGGATTTCTTCAATCTACATACATGAGACTCTCTATCATATGTCTCAAAACCAAGTGGATGCTCCACATACACTTCCTCTTCCACTACACCATTCAAGAAAGTAGTCTTAACATCCATATGGTGTATCTTCCTTTTCATCACTATAGCCAGAGAAAGTACTGATATGATGGAAGTGTATCTGGCTATAGGTGCAAAGGTTTCTTCATAATCTATTCCTTCTTTCTAGGAGAAACCACGAGCCACGAATCTTTCTTTATGTTTCTCGATGCTGCCATCTGCAGCATGCTTGATCTTGTAGATCCATTTGGAAGTTACAATGGACTTCCCTTCTGGTCTTGGGACAACATCCC
>LPNX010054713.1:147866-164414 GCA_001517045.1 Pseudotsuga menziesii
TTAATCTTTAAAAAAATTATAATAAAAGTTTATTCCAAGTTTTCTTTATAATCTAACCCTCATTTTTTAGTCCTTTGTCAAATATTTTCATGAGAAGATTCCTATAGCATCGTTGTTTTTCCTGTTTTTGGCATTATCATTGGGAGCCGATTAAGAGGTGATGGAAATGAATTATAGAAATAAAAAAGAGGTTTTTGTCCAAAACATAATCATTCACAAAAACCTCTCTTATTTTTTCAACATCTATTATAATTTGGGATATTCGAATTCATATTTGTGGCCTATTTGCAGGGTTTGAATTATTTGATAATTTCCTGTTTTAGTCACAAATTTTCAGCACATACTCTGATAAATTAAAGGGGAATTTTTAAAAACAAAGAGAGGTTTTTGTTCATAACAAACTCATTTAAAAAACCCTATCTGATTGTTTTCACAAGTGTCCCCGATAAAGATATATGAAGGTGTATTTGAGACCCAAATTTTGAGAAATTCACCAAATTTCCCCAAATCCGATTTGCTACTTTTGGAATAATTGTCTTTAAATATTTTTAGCTATCATGTAACTAATTGATGTAACTATTTCAAATTTAGACCTAGAAGGTAGTTATGGAACTACCTTATCTTTGTAATGATAAAAGAAAGACAAACATATACTTTTGGGGTGGGATTTTTCCCTCAAGGAGAGGCTTTTAGAGCTTTGATTTCTTAGGCTAGCATTTATAACTCTTATGTAAGTGGATGAATGTTATTGATTATATATAAACTGATAAGCCCTTTTACCTATCATGATTTTTCATTTCTGATCGAGTTGATTGCTCAGTCTACAATTTCATTTCCTGTTTAAATGTTTATTCATGTAAATGCTTGTAGCCTATGGGTGGAATTAGTATTTCATGTGTAATGTTTATGGCTTATTGGGATGTGTTTGATCCCCAGTTTATCCAACTTGCATAATTCAGTTTTGTATTAGCTTGTGGATGTTTATTTCCTCCTTGTTGATGAAGTTTTTAAAACCAAAACTAAAAACCAAAACCCTTAAAACCAATTTTATTTTATTTTTATTTGAGATTGTGTTGGCTTTTTCTTCTAGTAGTCTAAGAACAATTTCTGGCACTAACATATTTAATGTGTTGAAAGAATGTATTTTCTTCCGTTGTTTAATGAATTATACATATGCATATGTATTTCATTTCAATGCATTTTTATGATTATGTTCATGGGATAGATTTCCCATTTGATACCAACAGATGTATATGGGTTGCGTCCTCTCCATTGTCAGGATGAGGGGTGGGGACGTGCCAAAAGGGAAATCTAAACTATTATAGTCGATCAAACTACAAGTTTTAATTGCAAATCACAAACCTATAACCAATGCATGCTCCCCACACATCCAACTATACGTGTCGCATGCCCCAATTTTGCAAAAATAATATTATCATATTTGATTTTATTTCAAGCAATATGTTAAATTTTATGCTAAGTTGTAATTGATGACTAAGCAAAGTCAAGGATGTTGAATGTAATTATGAATATTTTAATTATAAATAAATGAAAAGTGGATACAACATCTTGAGAGAGTTGTTAAAAGAGTGTTTACTGGTCAAGTTGGTGGAGGAGACTGGGTGGAGAGCAAATAGACAAGTGGAAACATCCTCAAACACTTCCAATGTTGCAGGTGGAAACCTCCCTACATTTGGGGTCATGATCCCCCAAGAAAGTGGGATCAGAAAAGGTGGCTCAATTAATGACAACTAACCCAAAAAGACCTAGGAAATCTTAATAAAAATGCCCATTGAAGAGATTTGAGGTTGCTCATTCCAAGAAAAGAATCATTCATGTGAATGTACTTTAAAGGAGTTCATTGGGAAGGGAATTTGTGGAATGTGTTTCAGGGGTAAAACTATAGAAGTGATCCAGTATAGCTTTTAAGCTGAAGGATCTGGCTGTTGAGTGGAGAGTTAGTACTGAGTCATTGGACTAGTATCTTGTTGCTTTCTCCACTAGTTCTCAGCCAAGGAGACCAGGAACAAGTTCGGGGGTCCTGAGAAGATGTTGTTTGAGTGCTCTCCAGGAGTTGGTAGGGAGGATCTGCCTCCCAATGCTGTTGTCATCCATCTTTAAAAACATGTTCTACAGTCTTTAATATGATGTGTTAAAAGTTTATATATGAGAATGAATGAATAATGAATGATTTACATGTTTGTAGTGAACTGTTAGAGTTTATAATATTTTAGTTATTTGAATGTTGAATCTGTATCCAGATGAGATAATCCTACCTGTGTTTTTCCCCGTCTGGAATGAACTAGACCGTACTCTAGCACAGGAGTGTGTTTAAAATAGATGAAGATATGATATAAATATGGATTGAATATAGTTATTTTGTATTTCAGAGCAATGGAATAATTTATTTCTTTATATAGATGTTTTCAAGAAAGTATACTAATCTGTCTAATTACGTTTATTGTTTTAAACCAGACTGTGGTATTAATAATGCTAGCCAAGAAGTATTCATAATACTTTATAGAAAACAAGTTTCTTTCTTTTAACAAGTTGATTACTGTTAACAAGTTATTTTCTTATTCAAAACTGTATTTTATAAAATGAAACTACTAACCTGTAACATAGGTAAAAGAATTAACTTAGGTAAACACTCATTTATTTATGTGAAGAAAGAAGCAAGTTATTTTACATAGTTTATTTTATTCCTCATACTGCTTAACTATATCTACAAATGTTCACTTTGCAAGTAAGGTAATTCTAGTATAGCTCTTTTTGTAAATAAATTAACTATAGCAATTATAATATTGTAACAAGGAAACAATAATAAAATCTATCTATGTACTTATAAATAGACTGAATGCAATGGTAAATAATAGTTAATAAATATTATTTATAAATGAACTAATTCATTTAAATAAACTCAAAAAAGATTAATTATAAAAGAAAGTACAGGGTCGAAACCCTCATAGTATTAAACATTACAATTTATAGTATTAAACATTATAATTTATAGTATTAGCATTGAAATTCATAGTAATAACATTGTAATTAATAATCAAATAAGCAATAATCCAAATATTTGAATTATTTAGTAGTCTGAACTTTCAAACTATAAGATGTTATTACAGTCCTATAAGGACAGAGAAAGATAACATTGAAAGTATAACAACTATATACCTATAACAAATAATAAATTTAACATTTATTATTGAACTAAAACCTAGAAAATAATTAAAGAAATTATTTTATACACAGGTCACCAACAGGATTAAACCTTTCTAGAATATTCGATCCTATAAACAAAGTATTATAATAGAAAGAAATAACAAAATAGGATGTATTAATACAATTTAATGCCATATAAATATAACAAGTAAAGATTTTCTTACATAGTCGAACAAGGGTAAAAACCCTAGTACACAAAATTATAGTAAGAGCATAAAAATAATCGAGTTCGGGCTCAGGATAGTTCAATCTCTATGCTTAAAGTTTAAATAGAGAATGGATTGACAGGCCACAAATCATTTTACATAACTGTACACAAAATAAGTAAAACAAAACTTACAAGTCACGGCATAAGCCAGAGAACCCTGCTAATAGCAAGGGTTTAGTAAAAACTAAACAAGCAAACTGAGAATTAGTAACCCATGAAGAGTCACTTGCAGGCCACGACTTCCAACTAAAAAACTATTCCATAAAGAACTGACAAGCATGGATTTCCATGGGTTGACCAGGGCTTACCCATAACCAGGAAGCTGACCCTAGTCATTTGTATCAGCTGCAAAGAGGGTTGTAAACCGTCACCTGCAAAGATAAGAATCCACAAAATTAACAATATGCATTATATCATAATTGAGTTAAGAATAAATTTCAGAACTGTTAAAAATAATTTTTCTTACCTGGAAGCGAAGGTAAGGTAGCCATCGAGAAATAGGAGCGCCACCACCAGCAAGATGAAGAGCCAAACCTTCATCTCTCCTATGACAGAGATGTCCATACACATGCACAAACCACTGCTAGCAGCAACAAGAACCAAGTGGATCAATGACCAAGAAAGAAGCAGACAATAAAGCTCAAAATTGTCACCACATGCGAAGCATAAGAACCACACTCTCAAAAACCCTATGATGAAAACCAAACTGTAACAGAAGCAAGTAATCCCCTTTAAATGATCCCAACAGGCAGGCCGTGGGGGAATGAACCAAAAACTACTCACAGGCCATGCCGCAAGCTTAAAGCCATGGCCCTCAACAATTATTGCCAGGATAAATTCACAGTGTAAGCAAGGGTTCGATCATGAATACGACAACTAAACATTGTAAACCAAGACGAGAGCTCATTAATTTCACAGTAGGGTAAGCATGGCGGCCATGGACATAGCTGCAGAGTGGCCCAAAGGCCCAAAATCAAAGAAGGAGAATGATAAAGAATAGGGTTACACCAACCCTTATACTTCCAACACTTGGCCGAGAAGGAACCACGTGGTCTCACAAATTATTTAACCATGCAGTGGGTCGATTCTATAGTCCCTGCATGCCAAATGATTCCCAATTATTCAAAACATAATTTTATACACAATCATATAGTATTGTAATCATTCAAAGGTTCTACGTGTTCATGGATGTCAACCTATGGTTGCATGGCATAAACTATCAAACCTCAAATCATTGCCAAGCTTATAATATAGTCATCGTATAGTTTAGGATGAGGGTGATTTCAAAGTCTTTTATATACACAACCTTACACATAATCCCATCGATAACGCCACATCCCTTTTCCATTTCAAGTTAAATTATGAACTTTATAATTATATTCTTATTCATATTAAGCTTTTTGTGGAACATGAAATCGATACAATCTCATAATCGATATTCTTGCTCAAGGTATTTTTATGCATAGAAGCTTTAGTTCATCACTAATTGTTTATCCATTTATTCATAACATCAATAATATAGTTACAAATGTTGATAAGCTTTGATCTATCGTAACTAAGTTTATAAAGTAAATCTTATGATACTTAGGAAATACTAATTAAAAGGCTATTTCATTACCTAGCCAAACTATGATGTTTAAGAAAGTATTCCTAATAGACTTTGCATAGCTAGTCTTGTTGCCACCAACGTTTAAATTGTGACTTGATAACTCTATACAACATAGTTTTAAATATGATCATGAACTTTATAAATTTTATTTGTTTATAACCAGAATTACTGGTAAACATGGATGTTTTATAAACAAGATAGTGCATGTGTGAATTGGGGAGTATCATAGAAAAATATAGTTTTCAGTGGGTGGAAAATACTAGGATGTTGGCTATGAATTCTTTACATAGCTCAAATCAACGAAGTTACTAGCTATCGGTTATTTACTCAACCATGATAATTAGTTTTAGCTTCACCATGTTTTAAATTAGTAACTTAATCTTTCAGAACTATCTAATACTTGCATGAGGTAATAAATCAATCTCTCTTGAATACTTTGACCTAAGTTAACTGTTGTGGTCAGAAGCTTAATTCAAGAGAAGTATTATAAAAATAAAATAAGAAATTGAAGTGGAACAATCCCACTAGATTCTAAGTCCTTAGGACTTTATATTTTCACTCTAATGTTTAGAACCTTATAGGTAAAAATATTTATTACAGAAGATGAATAACAAGCAGTTGGTTATACTATTATTATAAGTTGATAATGTATATTACTGTTAGAACAATCATTATAGCATTACAGGTTATGCATTCTAGGTGAAATTAACTTACGACAAAAATCACAAGTTGTGAACCAGGGAAAGTAATTACTGTCGCCATTTACATTTAAAAAAGAAACTCTTCTACATGTATATCGTTGACAAAAATAATTGAAGGAAACAAAACTACTTGATTTACCTCATGGAAGTAGATTGATATGTAATAGCTTATTTACCAAGCTTTTTATTTTTGCAAATAGAAATATAGTTGGATGCTTTATGGAATTAAAGGCATAACTCTATCATTCATACCTGTAAAACCTGTAAGGACAAGTAAGCTTTCTGCGTTAGCTTAAACACTAAGTAAGCCCCAGAATCCAAAGACAGTTCCACCTACTTGTCGCAAATTAAAACTCATCAGCAAACTGAAAGAGGAATTATTACACAAATTCAACTTAACCTTGTATCAAAAAGTAGAATGCTAAGTTTACTTAATTAATATTATGTATTAACTAATCTGATAACCGAATCTTTTATATATAGCTGTTAGCTGTTAGCAAACCGCATTCTCAGCATTTTATGTATTTTTCAAAATTTTAAATTTTTATGAAAATTTGGGGTTTTGACATGTGGTATTAGAGCACAAGGTTAAAACACTAGGCCTTGATGAAGCCCAACTAGCTTTCATAAAACAGTAAATTAAATTATTATGCTGACTTATTTTATTTTAAATGTTATTCAATAGAGAATTGTTTTCTGAAGTTTAACAGACAGGTATGGAAAGGCTGGAAGAATATGCAGAGGAGGAATCTCCAGCTACTGAAACATGAAATTTACCAAGAGATCCTATACCAGAGGAATTAACTACCAATTCCTCAGAATTGTTACAAACTGTAAAAGACTTAAAAACTGAAATGGAATCTATAAAGCAAGAAAATGAAAGGATTCTGAGGGCTCAAGAAGAGGTGAATCAGATCCTAACTGAAAATTTTCAAACTGAGGGTAGGGGTAGAAGATTAGAATCAGAAGATGCGAGTCATCAACATAAATCTAAAAAGATGAAACATACTAAAACTAAAAGTAGTTCATCTTTTGAAGTGTTTGGTGAACAACGAAACTATTATACTACCAGTGATAGTAGTGATGATAATCAGTACACTAAAAAGAGGAAATACAAACCTTATGAGGAAATTTTTGGGGAATTCAAAAAGATAAAACCACTAACCTTTAATGGAGAGACTGAGAAGGGGGAGGAAGCTGAATCCTGGTTATCTGGGATGAAGAAGTACTTCCAAATATATAAGTATTCTAACCAGTTAAAGGCTAGAATGGCTATTTATAACCTCTCAGGAAAGGCTGACATTTGGTGGCAGGAATTGAAAAGAGTTAAAGGCATAAAAGAGAAAAATGTAAACTGGAGTACCTTTAAGAGGTATTTCAAAAAGAAATTTCTGTCTAAGCAATATTATGAGGAGAGAGCCAAAGAGTTTTATGAGTTGAAGTTAGGATCAATGACAATGAAGGATCTGAATAGTAAGTTCTTAAGTCTACTTAGGTATGTACCATACCTTGTAGATGAGAAACCAAAGGTACAATTATTTCTTAGTTGTCTCCCTTATCATATTAAAGATAGAATTGAATGTGATAACCCAAAGACGTTGGAGGAAGCTATGAGAAAAGCTAACTTCTGTTTTGAGCAGAATCGGAAGAAAAAAAGCTTGGCCAACTAGAAAGCTAAGAAAAATAATAATCATTTTGAACAAAAGAAGAAGAATTTTGTGCCTAATAGAAATTTTAAGAACAATAAGGCCAAAAATTATCCTAATAACAAGAACTTTCAAGGAAATAAGAACAATACACCCAACAACTAGAATAATTCTAAAGGTAAGGATTTTGCAAATAATCATGGAAACTTTACCAAGAATTTTGAGCACAAAGAGCCTATCAAGTTTTGGGAGTGTAATGGCCCATAGTATGCTTCAGTCTGTCCAAACCGGAAGAAGACTAGTAACAACATACATACTATACATGAGGAGATGACCGTTGGGGAGCTAGCAAGGAGCATGCCTAGAATCAACACAGCCTTAGAGAACCAATAAGTTGAATATCATACTTCCATGGTGGAAGTAGAAGGTATGATAAATCAGGCCCCTGTAACTATTTTGATTGATACATGAGCTAGTCTCAGTCATATTGCACCTCAAATAGTATAAAAATGTAAGTTATCTGTTAAAAAATTTGAGAATCCATGGTTAGTTCATTAGCCACTGCTGCTAAAAGAAAGGTAACTTGTTTTGTTAAAGAATGTGCAATAGTTATGGATAATTTTGAAAATGTTGTCAAGCTTAATGTTTTGCCTCTTGGTTCTTATGATTTGCTGATTGGTATGGACTGGTTAGAACAACATAGAGTAATTCTAAACTATTATGATAAAACCTTCACATGCTTAAACAGTGATGAAAAACCAGTAAGTGTTAAAGGAATACCTAGAAAAATCACCATAAGGAAGATTTTTTCTTTACAACTTAAGAGAGTTGTTAGAAAGGGATGTAAAGCTTATGCAATAACAATAAATGATGAGAAAACTTTAATTAAAACAGATAAGTTAAAACTGGAAGGCATACCAGTCTTAAGAGAATATGTTGATGTATTCCCAGAAGAGATTCTGGGATTACCTCCAAAAAGGGAATTAGATTTCACCATTGAACTGGTACTGGGTGCAGTACCTAGCTCAAAGGCCCCTTATCGAATGAACATACTCAAACTTAATGAATTAAAATCTCAATTAAAAGAATTAATTGATAAAAAGTATATTCGACCAAGTGTGTATCCTTGGGGGGCACCTGTCATCTTCGTCAAGAAGAAGGATAGGACTATGCGACTTTGCATAGATTACCGTCAGTTAAACAACATGACCATCAAAAATCGATATCCATTGCCTCGCATTGATGATATATTTGATCAACTACGAGGAACCATGGTGTTTTTGAAAATAGATTTAAGGTCTGTATATCATCAAGTAAATATTAAAGATAAAGACATCTTTAAGATAGCTTTCAGAACTAGATATGGTCATTACAAATTTGTCGTAATGCCATTCGGGCTTACCAATGCCCCAACTGTCTTCATGTTTTTAATGAACAACGTGATGCATAAGTATTTAGATAAGTTTGTGGTTGTGTTTATCGACGACATTCTAATCTATTCAAAAATTGAAGAAGAACATAAAGAACATCTAAAAATTGTTTTGCAAGAGTTGTGAGAACATCAACTCTTCGCAAAGTTTAGTAAATGTGATTTCTTCAAGGATAAGATTCAGTATTTAGGTCATGTGGTGACCAAGGAAGTAATTTTCATAGATCATAAAAAGATAAGGGCAATCGAAGATTGGATGGTTCCTAAGGATGTGACGGATGTTCGATCTTTCATGGGCATTACCGGTTACTACCGGAGGTTATTTGAAGGTTTTTCAAGGATAGCAAATCTGATAACTTCCTTGCAGAAGAAAGGAAAGAAGTTCAACTGGAATCAGAAATGTGAAGAAAGCTTTAAAAAGTTAAAAAATTTATTAACCAGCGTGCCTATTTTAAGAATAGCAGATCCTAATAAAGAATTTGTAGTGTGCACTGACACCTGTAATGATGGCTTAGGTGGTGTTTTGACTCAAGAAGGGCATGTTATTTCCTATCCATATATAAAGTTAAAAGTTCATGAAAATAATTATGCAACATATGATCTGGAATTAGCAACTGTAATACATGCCTTAAAGATGTGGTGACATCACCTAATTGGCAGAATTTTTTTTTTAATGACTGATAATAAAGGATTGAACTATCTTTTAGATCAGCTAAGTTTAAATGCCAGACAAGCTAGGTGGTTAACTTTCTTAAGAGAGTATGATTTTGGAATTTAACATATAAAAGGTAAAGAAAATAAAGTTGTGGATGCATTAAGTAGGAATACAAGGCTGAATTTTGCAGCAGCTATCAACACCTATGTTTCAGACTTGGATGAATAGCTTAAAGAAGGAATAGAACAAGATGAAATTTATGAGAATTTCCAAGTTAAAGATAAAGAGAATCCAATATAAAACTTAATTGAAGGTTACAGTTTAAATGAAAAATAATTTTTACTATATAAAGATAGAATGTATATACCTAACGTACCTAAAGTTAAGTTGTTAATGCTGGATGAAATTCATAAAACACCATATTTAGGTCATCCAGGTTATCAAAAGACTATAACCATGTTAAGAAAAGAGTATTTTTGGTCAAATATGAAAACTGAAGTAGCAGAATATATTGCCAGATGATTGGAATGTCAACAGGTAAAAACTGAATGTCAACACTCAACTGGTTTGCTACAGCCATTACCCATCCCTAGTTGGAAATGGGAGATAATTAGTCTAGATTTTATTACTTGGATGCCTAAAAATAAAAATCAGAATGATTCTATCATGGTAGTAGTTGATAAGTTAAGCAAAGCAGCTTACTTTATTCCTATTAAAACTACTTATAAAGCTGCAAACATAGCTGATATTTTTCTAAAACAGATTTTCCGATTGCATGGAGTACCAAAAGTCATAATCTCATATAGAGATCCTAAGTTTACAGGAAACTTTTAGAAGTATTTGTTTAAAGGGTTAAACACTACATTAAATTTCAATACTTCTTTCCATCCTCAAACAGATGGACAAACTGAAAGGGTAAACCAGGTACTGGAAGATCTATTAAGAATGTACATGAAAGACCAGCCAGGTAAATGGGAGGATTATTTATATCTGGTAGAATTTGCTTATGATAATAATTATTAGACATCAGCCAGATTTAGTCCTTTTGAAATTTTATATGGACGGAAATGTAATACTCCTATCTCTTGGAGTAATCCAGTAGATAGACTGGTATTAGGTCTAGAACTGTTAAAGGAAATGGAAGAAATTGTAAAACAAGTGCAGGGAAATATGAAAGTAGCACATGATCGGCAGAAAATTCAAGGAGACTTAAAAAGAACTCCAAAGGAGTTTCAGGTAGGTGAACATGTGTTCATTAAGGTAAGGCCCAAAAGGAGCTCTTTGAGATTGGGGAGTTGTACAAAATTGGCACCTTGTTACTGTGGCCCATTTGAAATTTTGTCTAGGATTGGACAAGTAGCTTATCAATTACCATTACCACCTAATTTAAGAGTACATAATGTTTTTCACATTTTCATTTTAAAGAAATATGTTCATGATGCTCCTCATGTTGTTAACTAGAATGATGTAGAGGTGGAACCAGAAGGAGATTTTCTGGTGGAACCAGACTATATCCTCAGGAGGAGGGAGATTACACTTTGGAACCACACCATTGGATAGGTGAAGGCGTAATGGAAGCACCTTAGTCTAGAGGAAGCCACCTGGAAATTGAAAAGTAAAATGCAAGATGCATATCCAATTTTGTTCCAAGGGGATTCTGAGGATGAAGAATAAAATAACATCGAGGACGATGTTATATTCTAAGGGGGTGTGTATGTCACATGCCCCAATTTTGCAAAAATAATATTATCATATTTGATTTTATTTCAAGACAATATGTTAAATTTTATGCTAAGTTGTAATTGATGACTCAACAGAGTCAAGGATGTTGAATGTAATTATGAATATTTTAATTATAGATAAATAAAAAGTGGAGACAACAGCTTGGGAGAGTTGTTAAAAGAGTGTTTACTGGTCAAGTTGGTGGAGGAGACTAGGTGGAGAGCAAATAGACAAGTGGCAGCATCTTCAAACACAAGTGGCAGCATTATAAATAAATAAAAATGCCCATTGAAGAGAGCTAAGGATGCTCATTCCAAGAAGGGAATAATTCAGGTGAATGTACCTCAAAGGATTTCATTGGGAAGGGAATTCGTGGAAGGTGTTTGAGGGGTAAAACTGTAGAAGTGATCTAGTACAACTTTTCAGTTGAAGGATCTGGCTGTTGAGTGCAGAGTTAGTACTGAGTCATTGGACTAGTATCTTGTTGCTTGTTCCACCAGTTCTCAGCCAAGGAGACGAGGAACAGGCTCGGGAGTCTTGATAAGACGTTGTTTGAGCGCTCTCCAGGAGTTGGTAGGGAGGAACAGCCTCCCAACGTTGTTGTCATCTAGCTTTAAAAACAAGTTCTACAGTCTTTTATTTGGTGTGTTAAAAGTTTATATCTAAGAATGAATGAATAATGAATGATTTACATGTCTGTACTGAACTATTAGAGTTTATAATCTTTTAGTTATTTGAATGTTGAATCTATAATTGGATGAGATATTCCTACCTATGTTTTTCTCCGTTTGGAAAGAACCAGACCGTACTCTAGCACAGGTAGTGTGTTTAAAATAGATGAAGATATGATAGAAATCTGGATTGAATAGAGTTATTTTGTATTTTAGAACAATGAAATATTTTATTTTTGTATATAGATGTTTCCAAGAAAGAATACTAATCTATCTAATTAAGTTTATTGTTTTAAACCAGACTGTGGTATTAAGAATGCTAGCCAAGAAGTATTCATAATACTTTATAGAAAACAGGTTTATTTCTTTTAACAAGTTGATTACTGTAAATAAGTTATTTTCTTATTCAAAACTGTATTTTATAAAATGAAACTACTAACCTATAACATAGGTAAAAGAATTAACTTAGGTAAACACTCATTTATTTCTATGAAGAAAGAACCAAGTTATTTTACATAGTTTATTTTATTGCTCATACTACTTAACTATATCTACAAATGTTCACTTTGCAAGTAGGGTAATTCTAGTATAGCTCTTTTTGTAAATAGATTAACTATAGAAATTATAATATTGTAACAAGGAAACAATAACAAAACCTATCTATGTACTTATAAATAGATTGAATGCAATGGTAAATAATAGTTAATAAATAGTATTTATAAATGAACTAATTCATTTAAATAAACTAAACAAAGATTAATTATAAAACAAAGTACAGGGTCGAAACCCTCATAGTATTAAACATTACAATTTATAGTATTAAACATTATAATTTATGGTATTAACATTGAAATTCATAGTAATAGCATTGTAATTAATAATCAGATAAGCAATAATCCAAATATTTGGATTATTTAGTATTTTGAACTTTCAAACTATAAGATGTTATTACAGTCCTATAAGGACAAAGAAAGATAACATTGAAAGTATAACAACTATATACCTGTAACAAACAATAAATTTAACATTTATTATTGAACCAAAACCTACACAATAATTAAAGAAATTATTTTATACACAAGTCACCAACGAGATTAAACCTTGCTCGAATATCCGATCCTATAAACAAAGTATTATAATAGAAAGAAATAACAGAATAGGATGTATTAATACAGTTTAATGCAATATAAATATAACAAGTAAATATTTTCTTACACACTCGAACAAGGGTAAAATCCCTAGTACACAAAATTACAATAAGAGCATAAAAATAACCGAGTTCAAGATCAGGATAGTTCAATCTCTATGCTTAAAGTTTAAACAAAGAATGGCTTGACAGGCTGCGAATCTTTTTACATAACTATACACAAAATAAGTAAAACAAAATTTACAAGTCGCGGCATAAGCCAGAGAACCCTGCTAATATCAAGGGTTTAGTAAAAACTAAACAAGCAAACCGAGAAATAGTAACCCATGAAGAGTCACTTGCAGGCCATGACTTCCAACTAAAAAATTGTTCCATAAAGAACTGACAAGCATGGTCTGCCATGGGTTGACCAGGGCTTACCCGTAACCAGGAATATGACCCTACTCATTTGTATTAGCTGCAAAGAGAGTTGTAAACCGTCACCTGCAAAGATAAGAATCCACAACATTAAGATTATGCATTATATCATAACTTAGTTAAGAATGAGTTTCAGAACTGTTAAAAAGAATTTTTCTTACCTGGAAGTGAAGGTAAGGTAGCCACCAAGAAACAAGAGCGCCGCCACCAGCGAGACAAAGAGCCAACCCTTCATCTCTTCTGTGACAGAGATGTTCATACACATGCACAAACCACTGCTAGCAGCTGTAAGAACCAGGTGGAGCAACGACCAAGCAAGAAGTGGACGGTAAAGCTCAAAATTGTGACCACATGCGAAGCATAAGAACCACACTCTCAAAAACCCTATAATGAAAACCAAACTGTAACAGAAGCAAATAATCCCCTTTAAATGATCCCAACAGGCAGGCCATGGGGGAACGAAGCAAAAACTACTCACAGGCCAGGATGCAAGCTTAAAGCCTCGGCCCTCAACAATTATTTCCAAGATAAACTCACAGTGTAAGCAAGGGTTCGAGCACGAAGAAGACAACTGAACATTGTAAACCAGGATGGGAGCTCGTTAAGTTCATAGTAGGGTAAGCATGGCGGCCATGGACACGGCTGCAGAGCGGCCCGAAGGCCCGAAATCGATGAAGGAGAATGACAAAAAATAGGGTTACACCAACCCTTATACTTCCAACACTTGGCTAAGAAGGAACCACGTGGTCTCACAAATTATTCAACCATGCAATGGGTCGATTCTATGGTCCCTGCATGCCAAATGATTCCCAATTATTCAAAACATAATTTTATGCACAATCATATAGTATTGTAATCATTCAAAGGTTCTACGTGTTCATGGATGTCAACCTACGATTGCATGGCATAAACTATGAAACCTCGAATCATTGCCAAGCTTATAATATAGTCATCGTATAGTTTAGGACGAGGGCGATTTCAAATTATTTTATATACAAAACCTTACACATAATCCCATCGATGGAGTGGTCTAACGCCACATCCCTTTTCCATTTCAAGTTACATTATGAACTTTATAATTATATGTTTATTCATATTAATCTTTTTGTGGAACATGAAATCGATACAATCTCATAATCGATATTCTTTCTCAAGGTATTTTTATGCATAGAATCTTTAGTTCATCACTAATTGTTTATCCATTTATTCATAACATCAATAGTATAGTTACAAATGTTGATAAGCTTTGAGCTATAGTAACTAAGTTTATGAAGTAAATCTTATGATACTTAGGAAATACTAATTAAAAGGCTATTTCATTACCTAGCCAAACTATGATGTTCAACAAAGTATTCCTAATAGACTTTTCATAGTTACTCTTGTTGCCACCAATGTTTAAATTGTGACTTGATAAGTCTATACAAAATAGTTTTAAATATGATCATGAACTTTATAAATTTTATTTGTTTATAACTAGAATTACTGGTAAACATGGATGTTTTATAAACAAGATAGTTCGTGTGTGAATTGGGGAGTATCATAGAAAAATATAGTTGTTAGTGGGTGGCAAATACTAGGATGTTGGCTATGAATTCTTTACATAGCTCAAATCGACGAAGTTACTAGCTATTGGTTACTTACTCAACCATGATAAGTACTTTTAGCTTAACCATGTTTTTTATTAGTAACTTAATATTTCAAAACTATCTAATACTTGCATGAGGTAATAAATCAATATCTCTTGAAGACTTTGACCTAATTTAACTATTGTGGTCAGAATCTTAATTCAAGAGAAGTATTATAAAAATAAAATAAGAAACTGAAGTGGAACAATCCCACTAGATTCTAAGTCCTTAGGACTTTATATTTTCACTGTAATGTTTAGAACATTATAGGCAGCAATCTTCGTTACAGAAGATGAATAAAAAGCAGTTGGTTATACTATTATTATAAGTTGATAATGTATATTACTGTTAGAACAATCATTATAGCATTACAGGTTATGCACTCTAGGTGAAATTAACTTACGAAAAATATCACAAGTTGTGAACCACAGAAAGTAATTACTGTTGATATTTACATTTAAAAAAGAAACTCTTCTACATGTATATCGTTGACAAAAATAATTGAAGGAAACAAAACTACTTGATTTACCTCATAGAAGTAGATTGATATATAACAGCATATTTACCAAGCTTTTTATTTTTGAAAATAGAAATATAGATGGATGCTTTATGGAATTAAAGGCATAAATCGATCATTCATACCTATAAAACCTGTAAGGACAAGTAAGCTTTATGCGTTAGCTTAAACGCTAAGTAAGCCCCGGAATCCAAAGACAGTTCCACCTACTTGTCACAAATTAAAACTCATCAGCAAACTGAAAGAGGAATTACTACACAAATTCAACTTAACCTTGTATCAATAAGTAGAATGCTAATTTACTTAATTAATATTATGTATTAACTAATATCATAATCAAATCTTTTATATATAACTGTTAGCTGTTAGCAAACCGCATTCTTAGCATTTTATGTATTTTTCAAAATTTTAATTTTTTATGAAATTTGGGGTTTTGACAATACGAGCAATGGGTGGATCCAATTAATGACACCCACATGGGTCGAGTTGACGTGGAAAAAGACACCAAGAATGCTAATGAACCAATATTTGACCACAATTAAGCCAAGGTTGTGAAATATTTCCAATATAAATATTAAGAACCAAATTTCATAATGTAGTCATTTTACAATGGATTTTCCAAGGTTTTCAAACTTTCATATATCCCCATAAATCAAGACAACGCATGGAATAACCCCAAGGCCACAATAAGACTTCCACAATAGGTAGTGTACAGGGCCTAGTTTGTGTGTTGATCCTATATAAGTAGAAGTAACAATAGAGTATTAGCATAAATGCTAAGTAAGATAGAAAATTTGTGGGCCTAATGACAAAAGGGGACATTGGTAAGAATATGAATAATACAATCAACATCCATAACATCAACGACAAATGTCACATCAAGTACACTACTGAAACTTATAAACAAATACGAATAACAATCTAAGTCAATTACATGGATCAAGGATGTACAATAAGATGTTATAATACATTGAAA
>LPNX010054713.1:166526-182688 GCA_001517045.1 Pseudotsuga menziesii
AATTTAAATCTTTTATTTTATAATAAAAAATTAATTTTATATAAAACATTAAAAAATATTAATTTACTAGGTCTCTATCCTACCATTAAGGTTATATATTTTATTTTTAAAATGTAATTTAAAATGGTTTTAAATTCTTTATCCGTAATTATAGTTATTATATAATTAAATAATTTTCCAAATTACATCTTAAAATGAAGTGTAATATAAAATTTTTATGTATTTGGTTTGTATAATGATTATCTAAACTAAGATATCTCTTAATTATATTAATAAAATTTACTTAATTCAAAAAATTATTTAATATTTATTTATGTTTCACATTAATAATAAAATATATTTATTTAATTTTTAAAAATTAATAATAATGATTTTTTTAACATGAATATTATATTTTATAATTAATATTTTCAAATAAATTTATAAAATAATCTATATTAAACTACCATATATTTTGAGTATGGTTGTTTCTTATTTAATACCATATATTTTGAGTATGGTTGTTTCTTAAAATCCAGTAGTTTGATGACCGATGGTGCGGTACTTGTCATATGTGTGCGATAAGAACTTGTGCAAATAATTTTTGAAGTGTTATAAACCTTGAAGAAATTATTACTCCTCGTAAGACTTTAACAAACACTTGTTATGACCGATCTTCTAATATGAAGCTACTTAATATTAAAGGCTCTCAAGTAAAATCAAGTAATTATATTAAGATAAGTCAACATCTTAAATGTGCAAAATTACCATAAATAAATTAAATAGTCATCATTTACTTTATTATAATATTTACTTTATTAATAGTAATGCACTAAAGCATCAAAAGAATATAAAATAACAATATTTTGTTGGAGCGAGCACGAGGGAGCTTGTTAACTTTTGTTGGAGCCGGAAGAAGCTCTTGAAACTAGTTTGGGTTATCCTAAGAAGAAAGGTCGTTAACTTTTGTTGTAGCAAGCACGAGGGAGGAGAGCGAACAACCGTCTTGCACCAAATCTAGAGCCAGATGGTTGCATCAATTTTCGTCTATATTTGCAAAATCGGCTCTTCTTGCTTGTTTTTGGGCCACCGTCCTGATCTCAGCCAACCTGATGTGGCCAAGGGAGTTTGAAAAGATAATAATAATCTCAGAACAGCTTGGTCCAAATTGTTCGTTTAGGGGATGATGCCGTAGATGGTTGCATCAATTGATCGTACTTAGTAACTACAACTAACTCTAGAGCCAGATGGTTGCATCAATTTTCATCTATATTTGCAAAATTTTGGTTTTCTTGCTTGTTTTTGGGCCTGATGCTACTAAGGGAGTTTGAAAAGACAATAATAATCTCAGAACAGCTTGGTCCAGGATTAGATTCCGCCACTTCTAGTGCTGACTAAAATTATGTGATGGTTTCAACTACCATGAGAACATGAGCATTTAATATTTTAATTACTATGGAATCACCCTCATGGCTATTTTCTCTCAGTATATTTACTGTTGTTTACAGTCAATTACTGCACAAAGTAAAGTATAGATTTAATTATTTTGTTTGGAAAATAATTTAACCTCGGCACTTTCGTTGACAGTTTAGCAAGCTGTACGTTTAGGCGCTGATGCGGTAGATGGAATTGATCCATCTCCATCGACTCTTCTACAAGTTAAATCATGCATATAATAGTTTAAGTTTTCCAAATGACCATTCTAACTAACATTTCTTTACTATAGAGATATTTTGCTACAAAGGCTTAGGCGATTTGTTAAGATTTACAGAGTTCTGCCTATAACTCTTTTCTTAAAAAAAACTCTAAACGTTGGATTAATATAAGTAGCTGGAAGCTTACCATTCTACAACAGTTCAAATTTCTTATTAAAAAGATAAATATTTATACTCGTGAAGTCACACATGTACTAGATCAAAGGTTTCAGTTATCATCCTTGGTTAGTGGATTCTTTGCTGGAAAAAAACATGGACAGATAGAGAGTCAATTGGTATGGTTGTAAACTACCTCTGATACCTTAAGGCAATAAACCATTAAAAAGTCTGCAAAATAAAAAGTTTAGTAATATTATCACGAGTTAAAGTATTTACACTGCATTCATAAACATCATCATCATGTAAAACACAAGAAATAAACCAGCAATAAACCAGCACAACATGGTACTACAAATGAGACAACCAATTTCATGTGGTTCACCCCAACCTTGGGGTTACGTCCACCAAAGATAGTCCAGACCAAACCGTCCGGATCTTTTTATTTTTATTAGGTATTCAACAAGGTTACAAATATGCAGTACCAATACTACATCCCTTCCACATATATCTCTTATGGTGGACACTACCAAAGGTAATACAATATCTCCCAGAATACAAGACAGAACATGGCTTCTATGAATTCTTCCCCTTACCTTCGCTGATTCATTAAGTCTAAATTTGTTAATACCCAGAAGATGATTTGCGAGTTCAAGTCAAGATTTTGAAGCTCTTATAGTAATATCATTGTTACCCTTGCTACTCAAAGTTGTTTTCCTGAATTTTATGACAGTCAAAGCGACCTAGGCTGCACTAATGCCCATCCGTTTTTCCAGCGGATTTAGACCTGTAATGACACACGCAGAGGTATCGTATATATTTATGAATTGATGCATAAATCATAGTTCTCCTACAGGACAACCCAGAATTTGTATTGAAGCCGAAAGGGTGCAGTAGACTCCAAGCTACCATCGCATGCCAAGGGAAGAAAATTCCTATGTACAAGTAAATTATGTATAAAACCCAGAACTCGCATCTGAATGCTTAATATCTCCTGGGAACCCCAAGGTGAAGACAGGCTACAACTCTGTCAGGTAGCTAGCAGACGCATCGCCTTATATATATTATAAGAAAGTATGGATGTATATAAAAAAAAGGAGAACCCAAGCACATTGAAAATCGTAAATTAGTATGGCTATCAAAAATGCTTGCCACAGGAGGCCAACCTACCATCCATGCACCAAGGGGGATGGGATGTGCTTAAAAAAAATCGCAGCCATCATCAGGTGCACAACAATTTCTTTTGAATTTTACAGGATTGGGATCAGCTAGAGTTCAAGCAAGCGCTGGCATAAGCCCGAGAAGGATTGAAGCTATACTAATTTAAGGAAGACGCTCTACTCAGAAAAAAAATGGCCAGTTAAGAAGATTTAAAGGCGTGATTGAGTGGACAACTTCATAGTTTAGATCTAGAAGAAGTAAAGTTTAACGCATTAGATCCAATGTGTAGCTAAATAAGCCATGTCAGAGATTAAACAAAATTACTGGATTAAAACTAGCAGCGAGCACCTGCATCCATAGAGGAATCCAAATGTATGGATAGGACCGATCCAGCCAGCCAGGATCAGATAGAACCATGCAAAAAATTATATAAATAAAAATATACCACATCAAACATATAAAAAGAATTCTTGGTCGCAGCTAGGGTTAGTTTCTCTGAAATGAAACCCAACTACGGGAGGTATGGTTGGCTAAATTCACGCCAACAAAACCAGCCGATATAAATCTTAAAGAAAAATAAATGCACTGCCTTTCCCATCAAATATTTGCAGCGCAGAGAGAGACAGAAATATCACTTACAGTACCCTTCGAAGGAGAAATCTTACAGCGCAGGGAGAGAGAGATCTTAGTTTATACAGGAGAAGATCGCATCCTCCAAAAGACAGACAGACTTGGGACGAACTGGCCACTTTTCCATGCTTTCCTATTTCCTAAGTGAGATGCCCGAGATTTTCCTACCTTCCCCCTTTTAATCAATTCACTACGGGTAATTAAAGAACGAGGGAGTCGTTGCTAGTCGCCTGCGGTTTCCCCCTCTAACATCGCCTAAGCATGCCCTAAAATACCTCCTCAAATGGTGCTGGCTTTCTCAGGACAATTAAAACCTGCTGGTTCAACGTCCCTTTAACACAAATCGTAGGTAGTAAATAAAGGTTATCATAATTTTAATAACCGTCTCCCCCATTACTCCCTTTCGGAACCTCCCCTTAATTCATGCCAAGGTTAGGGCACAAATTCGAGCCACTGTTTCAGCCACTAAACGATCACGATTGTCAAGGTTCAGGGAAGATTTTATTTCCCTTATTCAAGCTGAACCTCCCTTCTAATTATGCCAGGGTTAAAGCATGAAACATAAGGAGGATTTAATATTATACTTTTCCTTCGTTCTGCCATGATACTCTACGTTCTCTTAATTAACAATATTTGTCTTTTAAATTTTTCTTTGTGCTTATGATATGATTTATATCATAATGTCTTTTGTGTGAATAACTTTTACCTAACTTTCGGGTTTTCCTCGGGTGGGGCCTTGGCACTTGAGCTCCTCACCCAGAAACCCTCTTACAATAAATTACAAATATTCCATGGAATAGGGGAGGGATATTACATCCTTCCCCCCTAAAAGAAAGAACATCGTCCTCGGCGTTTTCTGGTTTCTAAAACTTTTATTCTTCTTTGGAGTCATCTTTTCTTGCTTTGCCTTGTTCGAATTCTCTCTTTTGGTTCTTTTGTTCTGATCCTTGTGGGTTTGTAGGACATGCAAAAATTGGGTCTCCCCCAAACTTCATAAATAAGAGTCAATTGATAAAATTAGCAAGTCTTTTGCAGCATCATACTACAACTTAGTCCCTTCAGTAATTCATGTCAAAATCACAATTCAACTTAAACAAAATTCATAGATTCTTCTGCAATCTGCAATTTTCTAATGTTCATTGGTGTCATATTACCCAATTATTTCCATAATGCAATTGATACATCAACAAAAATATGACTACCAACATTGACATTTGAGACAATGTATAAATCCCATTATACAATTTTCAGAACATACCAGTTCTATGGCCAATAACATATTACCTCATCGGTACAAGTTTACCTGTAATGCACATACCTTTTTTCGCCTTGAACCTTTCTTTGGATGTCCTCCATCCGAGCACATCAAGTTCCAACAGTACTCCAAGTACCAATTCAAGCCACCCAACACAAGGACGATACCAACCCTTCGTGTATCTCCTCTGTGCTATTTAGGGTGCTTGTCATTATTCTTTCTCTCGATGTTCCTTCATCCCACCCAACACAAGGACGATACCCTGTACCCCTCTTAGTGGTATCTCCTTGTGCTCTTCAGGGTGCTTCACCAAGCTGAGGCACTCCGTTCTCGCACACCTCCACAGTACCTAGAGGTTATTCTCTTCACAGAGTCCCCCAACTCATGTGACAGTCCTCTAATGTGTGCGGAACGAGTCTTAACCACATGTCTTACATCTAGGCGTCCCCAGAATGCATAATGGTCCCTCGCTGGCCCGGGGGAAAACAAGGTAGATTTTAACCACTACCTCCATCACCACTCCCTCTTCTGGTGATAACTTTATACACATGAGATTTAACTCATCATAGTCCTGGAGCTCTAGCCTTTTTCATGGCCATAAATTCCCATGCCTGCAAGCACTCTATGGGTGTTAGTTTATCATTATATAAATTCAAAGAACATCAAAAATTTTGCATAAGTCATGCTTCATTCTTCATTCATCTGATAAGAGCCTTTTATCACCAGAATTGCCAAGAGGCATTTAAAATCTTTTCATTTATGCTAACACCACTTGCAAGAAAACACATCAAACTTGAGAATTTTTGACAATGCAATTCCTCATTAACTTCAATTTATTACCACAGAAAAATTCACTCATAGCTGCAATTTTATATATACTACATTTGAACTTTTAAGTGCTTTGTCAATGCGATAAGACCAACATCCAAAACTGTTTACCAATTCTAAACAGATTAAATTGCCTGCAATAAGCCTCACCCCAAGAAGGTCAGGAAATCCCAATCGAAAAGACCAATTAATCAACTATCTTTGTTAAACTGTCCCTTCTATAATATCCATAGTTAAAATAATTTTCAACCGCCGAGATGGGCATCCTACTGATAAATAATCAAAAACAAAACCTGAGATGATCGTGGACATCACCAGCTGTAAGAAAACTTAATAGTAGAGTTGTCCCCATGAAGTTGGTGTCTGGAAATGCTATTTGGACATTTCTTACAATGCCATCTGCGCAAAAGACCCCAACCGTAGTCCCAATTTCATCCAAATTAATATTGAATGTATTCAACACCAAGTTGGTTAAGCATATTAATCGAAACGACTAATCAACAAGAAAGTCCCACCGTATATAATTTAGTTTCAATTTCAAAACAGGAAGGAGAATTTCTTTACTGTACATTAAGGAATACAAAATTCAATGAAATTGGCTCAAAAATTTCCAACCACAAAACCTCTATTACTTGCTTCAATTTCAAGCAACTTTCCAGCCATGCCAAAATGGTTGGCGCGCCCAACAGTTCAACCACCTGTAACTATGAACAATTCGGGGAGCCATTCTGAACCACTCAAATCAACAAATCAAATTGTACAAGAGAGGCTATATTATCTTCCTATGTAAACAAATAAATTCTTATCCAAACCCATAAGCTTTAAGTAGTAGTCGTGTCCCAATCTATAAACCACAAGGTAGAGGTTACCGTCTGTATAAAATCCAGAACTATATATCAACGAAGAAAAAAAAAATTTGTTATTCACAATTCACCATCTTCAAAATCCATCTTCCGACCATACATTAATACAGAATTCAAAAATATAAAGGCATTTAGAATACAGAGAACAACATCAAACTCTAGATCGATTTCCTTGCCGAAGTCTTTACACAAAAACACAGAGTGTTAGTGAAATTTTTTTTCAAGACAAGACATAACCCAGTTTCTTCCTTTTTTGCAATTCGTGGCAAAGAAAACACAGAGTTTCCAAGCATAAAATCAAATAATCACTCAATCCACAGATCGTTCTATTCACAAAATTGTGGCATAGAATGAAGATAGAGTTCGATCAGCTATCACTCATCGATTTTACACCGGCAATATCCTTCCAATAAAAACCTACAAAATGCTAGATCCAATGCCAATGCATCAACAAACACAAAGAAATAACTAGTCGGGGTAGTTCATGTCTATGCACAGGCTGTCAAACATTTGGGTAGATCACAAAAATCAGACCATTATCATAATACCATGTATTCATTAAGTATTAATAAAATACAAGGCAGCAATGATGCCCGAGAATAGAGCGAGACATTCAGATCCAACATTCCATAACGTAGGCCCTAAAGTTTTATAACGCATAAAAAAATTGAAAATAAAAATGCACACAGTGAATCGTTCACAGGGCCCATGAGTCATACTTTCAAAAGTGCTCATTAAGAAATGAAACGCAGACAATTTTTAGTTGCAATTATCGAATCTGCTCATAGATCTAAAACACAATCAATGTTCAGGTGTGATCTTCATATCTGCTAAGAATATAGAACGCAATCCATAATCATCTTTTTCCTTTTTATTATTATTTGTTTTTAACACGGAAAAATCTAAAATCAAGAGCAGGCCATAGCATACAGATATTCCTTATCTCAATCCAATCCAAGGATTATAGACATATTAGAGGTCTTAATCAAACGCAAGACAACATTTTGATGAGATCGTTACTCCAACTGCAGAGAGATCTCATCCCAAACACAGAGTGATATTAACTCAAAATGCCGAGAGATCCTAACTCAGAAGCATTCAAGCATTAAATCTAGCAGATTTATTTTGAGATCACTATAGATCGCAGGTCAAAAATCTATTGTAAACTATGGGCATAAACTGTAAGATAGGTCTACCTTTACTCAAAGTCAGAGGTAAACATTTAAATCCCTGACATTTTAGAAATCACGGGATAGGTATTTAGTTTCAGGCACAAAAAGAATCACAGGATATATATTCAATTTCAAGCACAAAAGGAATCGTAGGTATCATTTAGATGATTACAAAACTTATCCAATTGCAAGCACTGAGTTCCAGTTGAGCATTTATCAAAATCATAGGTATAATTCATAGTTTTAAACCGATAACCAGAACTAAAATAAAATGCATGGCCATATCAGAGTGTAGATCTAATCTCTGTTAGGTGTCAACAGAATTAGATTCAAGATCTCAAAATACATTTTGCCATTTTACAATCATGTGTATACCACAGAATCAACCAAAAATAATTCCTCTCGGCTCTTCCTTTTGAACCCGTGAACCAATGCAGGAAGCAACACATTCAACATACCAGCCCAAATAAGCATGCAAACCATACCTACCAAAATATACCAAGATGCAAATTACTCAATGCAACCATTCAATTAAATAAAACGTGGCTATACAATATACCCATCCAGTTCCCAAAACACATTTGAGTAGAGAAGGCATAGGGAGATCCAACGCAAGCACCCCCCCTCCAAAACGCATATCTCTCTCTATAAATAATCACACAGAAAGAAGGAAAATTACCTGCAAATCCCCTCCCATTCCCACTTTAAGAAAAACCATTGGCGTTAATAAGAAGAAGTTACCCAAAATACATGCACGATAAATTTATGCATATCCAGGTCAATGGTCAACAACCCAACACAAATTAATCGAGAAACACATGCAATATACAAAAATCATATACAAATAATGCACAAAATATCTTACATTCAAAGTCGAGCATTCAAACCTTCCAAGTGATCTGGAGAAACACTATTTTCGATATAAGTACTTATGAAACCAAACTCTTCATCTTCTTGTGTTCTCTATTAGAAACACAAAACCCCAATATCACACAAAAGAAATAAAAGTGCTATTTGTGATGGTTCAAACGCTTACCACATGCATTTTACCTGAACCAAACCTTTGAAGCTCCACTCATTTTATTTCAAGAACACTTCTAAAGGCACACATATTAATCATCGTTCTGGAAAAACGCTTCTGCCCCGGACGCTCATCCCCTGGCTGCGGATAACGAGAGTCACAATCAGAACCGGAGCAAAGATGACTGCTGTGAGAATTATCCTTATTTGTATTTGTTAACACTAGGCCACCTACGATCCGAGCACTATGCAGAGGTGTATTTGCTCTCCAAGTAAACGCAGAGGTGTGCCAATGCTCTCATTTCCACAAATGACAAAAAGAAAAATAAATCTGTAATCACTAATCAAACTTTCCACGTTATTGCTTAACCAAAGAATTCAATAAAATACAGAATACTAATTACAAAGTTACAAATCTGTAGAAGTCCCGATAGCTCCAGAGTTGTAACCTCGCTCTGATACCATATGTAAACTACCTCTGATACCTTAAGGCAATAAACCATTAAAAAGTCTGCAAAATAAAAAGTTTAGTAATCTTATCACCAGTTAAAGTATTTACACTGCATTCATAAACATCATCATCATGTAAAACACAAGAAATAAACCAGCAATAAACCAGCACAACATGGTACTACAAATGAGACAACCAATTTCACGTGGTTCACCCCAACCTTGGGGTTACGTCCACCAAAGATAGTCCAGACCAAACCGTCCGGATCTTTCTATTTTTATTAGGTATTCAACAAGGTTACAAATATGCAATACCAATACTGCAGCCCTTCCACATATATCTCTTATGGTGGACACTACCAAAGGTAATACAATATCTCCCAGAATACAAGACAAAACATGGCTTCTATGAATTCTTCCCCTTACCTTCGCTGATTCATTAAGTCTAAATTCGTTAATACCCAGAAGATGATTTGAAGTTTCAAGTCAAGATTTTGAAGCTCTTATCGTAATATCGTTATTACCCTTGCTACTCAAAGTTGTTTTCCTGAATTTTATGACAGTCAAAGCGACCTAGCCTGCACTAATGCCCATCCATTTTTCCAGCGGATTTAGACCTGTAATGACACACACAGAGGTATCATATATATTTATGAATTGATGCATAAATCATAGTTCTCCTACAGGACAACCCAGAATTTGTATTGAAGCCGAAAGGGTGTAGTAGACTCCAAGCTACCATCGCATGCCAAGGGAAGAAAATTCCTATGTACAAGTAAATTATGTATAAAACCCAGAACTCGCATCTGAATGCTACATATCTCCTGGGCACCCCAAGGTGAAGACAGGCTACAACTCTGTCACGTAGCGGGCAGACGCATCGCCTTAAATATATATTATAAGAAAGTATGGATGTATATAAAAAAAAGGAGAACCCAAGCACATTGAAAATCGTAAATTAGTATGGCTATCAAAAATGCTTGCCACAGGAGGCCAACCTACCATCCACGCACCAAGGGGGATGGGATGTGTTTAAAAAAAATCGCAGCCATCATGAGGTGCACAACAATTTCTTTTGAATTTTACAGGATTGGGATCAGCTAGAGTTCAAGCAAGCGCTGGCTGTAGCTCGAGAAGGATCGAAGCTATACTAATTTAAGGAAGACGCTCTACTCAGAAAAAAAAAATGGGCATTTAAGAAGATTTAAAGGCGTGATTGAGTGGACAGCTTCATAGTTTAGATCTAGAAGAAGTAAAGTTTAACTCATTAGATCCAATGCGTAGCTAAATAAGCCATGTCAGAGATAAAACAAAATTACTGGATTAAAACTAGCATCGAGCACCTCCATCCATAAAGGAATCCAAACGTATGGATATGATCGATCCAGCCAGCCAGGATCAGATAGAACCATGCAAAAAATTATATAAATAAAAATATACCACATCCAGCATATAAAAAGAATTCTTGGTCGCAGCTAGGGTTAGTTTCTCTGAAATGAAACCCAACTACGGGAGGTATGGTTGGCTAAATTCACGCCAACAAAACTAGCCGATATAAAGCTTAAAGAAAAATAAACGCACTGCCTTTCCCATCAAATATTTGTAGTGCAGAGAGAGACAGAAATATCACTTACAGTACCCTTCGAAGGAGAACTCTTATAGTGCAGGGAGAGAGAGATCTTAGTTTACACAAGAGAAGATCGCATCCTCCAAAAGGCAGACAGACTTGGGACGAACTGGCCGCTTCTCCATGCTTGCCTATTTCCTAAGTGAGATGCCCGAGATGTTCCTTCCTTCCCCCTTTTAATCAATTCACTATGGGTAATTAAAGAACGAGGGAGTCGTTGCTAGTCGCCTGCGGTTTCCCCCTCTAACATCGCCTAAGCATGCCCTAAAATACCTCCTCAAATGGTGCTGGCTTGCTTAGGACAATTAAAACCTGCTGGTTCAACGTCCCTTTAACACAAATCGTAGGTAGTAAATAAAGGTTATCATAATTTTAATAACCGTCTCCCCATTACTCCCTTTCGGAACCTCCTCTTAATTCATGCCAAGATTAGGGCACAAATTCGAGCCACTATTTCAGCCACTAAATGGTCACGACTGTCAAGGTTCACGGAAGATTTTATTTCCCTTATTCAAGTTGAACCTCCCTTCTAATTATGCCAGGGTTAAAGCACGAAACATAAGGAGGATTTAATATTATACTTTTCTTTCGTTCTGCCATGATACTCTACGTTCTCTTAATTAACAATATTTGTCTTTTAAATTTTTCTTTGTGCTTATGATATGATTTATATCATAATCTCTTTTGTGTGAATAACCTTTTACCTAACTTTTGGGTTTTCCTCGGGTGGGGCCTTGGCACTTGAGCTCCTCACCCAGAAACCCTCTTACAATAAACTACAAATATTCCATGGCATAGGGGAGGGATATTACAATGGTTAGTAAGGTATAATGATTGGTTGTGGATTAGTTAGGTATGCCAACTTAGATCTACATTTTAAAAATTACTAGATTGTGCTTGTAAAAAGAGGAAGTCAATGAAAAGGGATTTTCAAAAATTAGAGAATTATTATTAAAGTTTGGTGTATAGATTATTTTTCATTTATTTGATTTAATAGTAAGAAGATGATGGTAAAATTGCTTAGTCAAATTATGTTAAGTATATTCTACTAATATGTAAGGAAATATATTGTTTCTATCATTATTGTGACAATAAGTGTTTATTATAAAATACCATTTTTTAATGGTTTTCATTATTCTTGTGATATTTAGTAAGTCATGAAATATATTTCTTAGTAAGTGTATACTAAGACATAATGTGAGAGAATATTTTTTAGAAGCTAGTTTCCTATCTTTTTTTTTATAAATCATTTTATAGGAAATGTTTAATATTAAGTAAGAGAATGTTGTCATGATGATGAAATATTGTTCAATCTTACAATGATTTATGTGGATGGATGAGTAAGTTTAAATAATGGATTGAGTTATTAAATTAAGAGTGGAGTCATAACATTATTAGATTTGAATTTTCTATTTTCACGAGATTATTACAACTAAGAGATTGTCTCTAATTTAGTTATATGTTAACTTAAACATGGAATAACTTGCTTGAAAGATGTTTAAATGAGTTGAGATTTTTATGTTTTAACTAGGACCTGGATGATTATGTTAAGATTAAGAATGAGGATAATAAAGGAGCTTGCAAATATAATGATAAGGATTTACTAAGTTAAGAGTCTTAAGTCTCCCCATGATAGAAAGTAAAGAGCTAATGATGACCCATGTGCAAGCATACATAAAGGTACTTATATTTGACCTTTTATATTGTATCAATAATGTTACTAATATTTTTGGGTTTATTTGAACAAAGTAAAAAAAAACATATAATTACCCTATTCCTTAAAAGAAAATACCATGTAAATATTGGATAGATCATAATTTCACACTTTAAACATTCATGAATATTAAACTAGTATTACATTTTTATATCAATACTTATTTATCCTCTATCAATAAATTTATTTAAATAAACTTGATAAATAATTATTAAAATATATTAACAAATTAAATTTAAATACTTCACTCACTTTATTTACAACATTAATAAATAATATTATCCTTACCACACTATCACCTATTTATAATTTAAATAAAAAAATATAATCTTTATATTTTCATAACAATGTCTATTTATCTCCACATGAATAAATTTAATAAACTACTATTAAAATAAATTTAAAAACATTAAATTTAAACACCATATCCACTCCATTTACAAGCATGTGGTTTTATATTTAAATTTTGATTTTATCTGTTATCGGCTATCCTAGGTTAACCTATCACTCACAAGTTACAAAATCCCATTGCTAGGTTCACAGTAAAACTATCCCTTACCACATCCAACGGCTAGGTTTAGAGAAATACTAAACTAGGCTTGGAAATACTAAACTAGGCTTGGAGAAAAAAGAATCCCTTCATTTCCCTTCTTATTCAAGCTCCCACTTTCTTAATTTTAGTTATTCTCTTTATCTTTATATGCATGCACATGGAATTGAAAGCATTGTATGTAAGATCCTGCTCCGATATTTAAATTTTGATTTTATGTATCAACGGCTACCAGCTACCCTAGGTTAACGAATCCATGACCAGCTACAAAATCCGTTCACTTCAAAACTATCTGTTACAACATGCAACGACAACGGCTAGGTTTGGAGAAAAGCATTCATTGCTAAAAAGTAGGGGAGAAAAAGAGAACAGAAAAGACCATATACAACACCATCAACATGGACCTAGCCAGAAAATACCAGAGCCTTAGAGAGATCGAAGTTCCCACGGTCCCAGGGGCTGACCAGCAATACCATCACAGCAAGTTCATTTCCCGTTGTTGATAATAATACTCGCACCGTTGTTACAATCACCTGATCTATGGCATGTCCTCGTTCGAGCATTCGACCACGCTGGGCATGATTAAGCTTTTATCCAAGGGAATGATGGGTTCTCTGCAGGGCTCAAGTTATCAGTGGTTTCCTTGAATTCATGAGACATGAACCTCGATGGCAAGTATGGTGAGAATCCGAGCATAGAAAAGTCTATTGCCCATTTGATTCTTTCCAAGATAGGTATGGAATGCCATTAAGCATTGTTACTGGAGTCTTCGGACCCTATGAGATCCTGGGAAGGTATTTCAAGAAAGCGATTAAATTCATACCACGGAAGGCCCCAGAGGGAGAGATATGTAGTTCTCGCCCACCAATTCATTATGTATCTATCAATTTAACTATGGGCAACAATATGGACCAATAAACCAGGTCGAGGATGAAAAAGCAACCATTCTATAACAAATGGGCAACAATATGGACCAATAACCAATCGAACTCCAATATGTGCTCAAGAATTCGTAGCGATGGCGTGCTGAAGGGGAGGTGGAGTCCAAGGGGAGTGATGGTTGCTTCTTTACCATATTTCATTTTAGTTACCATTTTCTGTCTATGTTGGTTGGGTATAAAGCAGGCTTGCTATCAATACAGAGCGATCATGCTCACTTTACTTTAGAGGCTTTGAAAAATTGGATATTGCTTGTATCAAGAAGTTTTATCGATGGCATTGAGGGATGGAGTTGATCTGTAGCTGAACGAAAGAGAATCATATCATATCCGAACGGCCCACTTGGAGGTATGTTCCGACTGGCCCGCTTCGAGGTATGTTCCTTACATATCGAATTTAATTTTCTTTTATCTCGTGTGCCTGATTATCTTCTCTGCTTTCATATCATTCCGCTCCCAAGGTCAATGAGTTTTTAATCGGTATATTACCAATAATGGAAATCTTCAGATTATATGCAGAGTACTTTACAAGCCGGTGTTTGTTGCTTCTTTGGTGCTTTCCCGGGAAACAGTTTTCATTGTAGTTAGCATTTTCTGTCTATGTTGGTTGGCCATAAAGTTTCTTGCTATCAAGACAGATCGATCATGCTCACGTTAAGAGGGTTTGACAGTATGCATATTGTGTGTAGCAAGAAGTTTTATCGATGCTATCGAAGGATGAAGTTTATCTATAAATGGACGAAAGAGTCATCTCATCTGCTGCTACTGGCCTGCTGCTACTGGCCAGCCTAAGGTATGTTACTTATTTTCCCAGCCTATTTTTCAATTTATCTAGTGTTCCTAATTTATTTTCTTTGGTTTCTTATCATTCCGCTCCCATGGTCAATGAAATTTTAAGGATTATACTACAAGTAATGGAAAGCTTAATATTATATGTGGACACTAATACTTGTCTATTTCTTATTGTTAAAGTACAACTTTATCGAAAATATATAACTTTATGCATCTTTATAGCATAGGTAGTACTATGTATGTTTACGATCTTTTAGTTTCTGTACATTTACCCAATTTGTGTGTATATCTCAGTATGAAATTTATACATACAAATTTTATTTCGTTGACTTGTTTGTGTAATTTGGGGGTTCATTTGGATTTCCAATATTTGATGTATTTATTTTAAATGCATAAAAAATATGTTTTCTTTAATGCAATTTCGCTTTTTTAAATGAACTTGGTATATAACATGTAGTATGTTTCGAGTATATTGTGCAAGTTTGCATATAGCCATTTAGATTTATTACTAAATGATTTAGTTTATTTATTTTGGTGTACCTACTTTGTTTCTTACACGTTTATTTATTATATGTTTTTCATATGTAATTATCTACATAATAATTTGTTTTACAACTTTATTTATTATATGTTTTTTTATGTAATTATTTATATAATATACAACGTGCATTTTTATGCATTTTATACATGTATGCTAAGAATTTGATCTTCTGTACATGTATTTTCATGTTTTATCATAAATATGTTTAAATTTATTTAATAAATTTGCATTCTCATTATAGGTATTACAAAGAAAGGGAAAACAAATACTAGTTATATTATATGTATTGAATTAGGTTAATTTAAACTTAAATTAGGTTAGTAAATGTTACTATTAGGGATGTACACAATAGGCTAAGGTAGGATAGCATAGGAAAAGCAAGAGAACGGCACGCTAGGCTACGCTACCATAAATTAGAATAAGGGTAGGATAAACTAATAGGTTAGATGGGATAAGGTAAGTTAAGAGATGGTATGGAAAAATTATAAGCTTAATATAGAATAAGTTATTTTAGCTAAGATATGATATAATTTAAGGGTAGGATAAACTAGTAATAGGCCTAATGTCAGGTTAGGTGGGGTAAGGTAACCTAAGAGATGATAGGGCATGGAAAAATTATAAGATTAAGATAGAATAAGTTATTTTAGCTAAGATAGGATATAAGTTAAATAATAGTGTAAATTAAGGTAGAATACATGAGAGAAATAGGTTAGGGTAAAATAAAGTAGGTTAGTTAGGATAAGATAAAAGAAAGTGAGCTAGGGAATGAGCGAGAAAGTTAGAAGGAAGTAGGAAGACACTAGATATGGGTTGAAGGAATAATGAGTGAGA
>LPNX010054735.1:4171-35803 GCA_001517045.1 Pseudotsuga menziesii
TATATACTCCATCATGAATATTTTATGTTAAAAATGCAGTTTGTTGAAGATGACCATCATCTGAGCTTCACTGTCCCCATCCATGAACCTCTTCCTCCCCAGTACTTTATTCGTGTTGTATCTGATAAGTGGTTAGGGTCACAGACAATATTGCCAGTTTCATTTAGACATCTTATTTTGCCAGAGAAATACCCACCTCCAACTGAGTTGCTAGACTTGTAGCCACTTCCTGTGTCTGCGTTAAGAAATCCCTCATATGAAGCACTTTATCAACAGTTTAGACACTTCATTAATCCCATTCAAACTCAGGTATTTACTGTGCTTTATAACTCAGATGATAATGTTTTAGTTACAGCACCTACTGGTAGCAGTAAGACTATCTGTTCTAAGTTTGCTTTACTACGATTGCATCAAAAAGGCATAGATAGTGTATTTCGATGTGTCTATATTGCTCCTATAGAAGCTCTTGCCAAAGAGCGATATCGGGACTGGGAGCAGAAATTTGGCAAAGGATTGGAACTGAAAGTAGTTGAGCTGACAGGTGAATCTGCAACTGATTTGAAGCTCCTTGAAAAGGGCCAGATAATAATAAGCACACCAGAGAAATGGGATGCTTTGTCTCGGAGATTGAAACAGCGCAAACTGGTTCAGCAAGTCAGCCTTTTCATTGTGGATGAACTTCATTTAATTGGAGGAGAGGGTGGTCCAATCCTGGAGGTAATTGTATCTAGAATGAGGTATATTTCAAGCCAAATTGAAAATCATATTTGTATTATTGCGCTTTCCACTTCACTTGCAAATGCTAAAGATCTTGGAGAGTGGATTGGTGCTACTGCACATGGGCTTTTCAATTTTCCACCTGGTAATCCTCTCTGATTTTTTTTTTTTAAAAACATTCATATCCGTCGCTTAAGCGACAGCCAGTTTTAAAAAAACATTCATACCCGTCGCTTAAGCGACAGGCAGTTTTAAAAAAACATTCATACCCGTCGCTTAAGCGACACCTGCTGAACAATTTTTTTTATAAATTTTTATTATCCCGTCGATTAAGCGACGTGTAGGTTTCATAATCTGTCGGTTAAGCGACGGCATACAAAAGATTTTTTTATATAAATTTTTTTATCCCGTCGATTAAGCGATGTTTAGGTTTCATACTCCGTTGGTTAAGCGACGGCATGCAAAGGATTTTTTTTAAAATTTAATAGGAATTAAATGTTGGATAACCGACGCTTTCTATTTAACCGATGGTAAACTAAACTGTCGCTTAACCGACGGTTTCGAAAACTGTCGGATAACCGACGAAAAGTTTCCGACGCTTAAAAAAAATCATAGTGTCGTACATGCGACAGGGAAGTGTCGAAAATCTGACAATACGGCCGTCGGATTTTTAGTCAAAATGTAGTAGTGTGACAAGGAAGAAAAGGATAGCGTTGAAATTCAAGAAACATTTCAATCCAAGGTTCAGGATGAGTCTTAGATGTGGCATTTCAGATTTGGACATCTGAATTTTGGTGGGATGAAGCTACTGCACATGAAAAATATGGTGAAATAATTTCCATTAATTGACAAACCAGAGATATTTTTTGAAGTTTACATTTTTGGCAAGAAACAAAGAGAGAAATTTCTAGTCAAAAAGTCATACAAAGCACACACACCACTTGAAATTCTGCAATCTGATATTTGTGGGTCAATGCAGACACCATCCATAGGAGGATGCAATTATTTTCTTACTTTTATTGATGATTTCACAAGAAAAGCATGGGTATATTGTATAAAACATAAATTTTATGCATTTAGATGTTTTCAACAATTCAAGGCACTTGTGGAGAAGCGAAGTGGACACGACATCAAAATCTTAAGAACGAGCAAAGAAGGTGAATATGTCTCAAATAACTTCCTAAATTTTTGCAAGACCCATGACATACACAAGCATTTCAGTACGTGGTATACACCTCAACAGAATGATGTCACAAAGAGAAAGAACAAAACCATTATTGAGATGGCACAAAACATGATGGAAACTATGCATTTTTCAAATGAATATTGGATTGAAGAAGTTGTAACTATAGTATATATTATGAATTGGTGTCCGACAAAGAGCGTGAAGAAAAAAGTCCCTAAAGAAACATGGACATGTATGAGTCACAGCGTTTCTCATTTAAAAAAATTTGGTTGTGTCGCATATGCTCATGATCCATATGAGCTGAGAAGGAAATTAGACAATAAGAGACAGAAATGTATTTTTGTTGGTTAATCAGAAGACACAAAAGCATATAAGTTATATGACCCTATTGCAAGGAAAGTAATTATCACTTGTGATTTTTAATTTGTTGAGAATGGATCATGGGATGGAACCATTGAAAAGAATTTCAAGATTGTGTGGATTGTCGAGCATGATTACATGATGGAGGAAGTGGATCAAACACCACAAGTAAGCCAAAACATCATAGCACTATCAACTCCTAGGACATCGCGACATGTTTCATGATAAGGAGCTTTGACACAAGTCGCAACTTAAGCTACACCGACAAGCACACCAAGAGGTCATAAAATTCCATCAAGCAATTCTACAAGGTCAAGATTGAAAGATCCAATAAATACAAGAAGTCTTCATGAGATATATGGAGCTGGTACACAAAATTCATTCTTTCTTTTTGCATTATTTTATCAAACAGATGATCCTCTAACATTTGAGGAAGTTATCGAAGAATAAGTATGGGCACAATCCATGGATGAAGAAATAGAATACATTGAGAAGAACCAAACATGGGAACTAGTAGATGTACCAAAAGATAAGGATGTAATTAGTATCATATGGATTTACAAGACCAAGCAAGATGCTGATTGGAATGTGTAGAAGTAGAAGGAAAGAATGGTTTCAAGAGGATTCACACAACATCATATCATAGAATTCAATAAATCTTTTGCACTTGTCATACACATGGATACAATCGGAACATTTTTTTCAATTACTGCACAAAACAAATGGCATGTTTATCAAATGGATGTTAAATTATCATTTTTGAATAGTTATTTGGGGCAGGAAGAGTATCTGGAACAACCACAAGGCTATGAAATTCTAGGACAAGAGCACAAAGTATATAGGTTGAAAAAGGCACTCTATGGTTTGAAGCAAGCTCCTAGAGCTTGGTACAATCACATAGATTCCTATCTCACCCAGAATGGATTTAACAGAAGTGAAAGTGAGCCGATGTTGTACACCAAAGTCAACGAGAAAGGTAACATTTTAATTGTCTTCCTATATGTAGATTATTTACTATGTACTGGTTATTTTTTCATAAAGGATTTTAGAACAGACATGGAAAGCGAATTTGAAATGATGAATTTGGGGCTTATGAATTTTTTTGGGGGCATTGAATTCCAACAATATGAGAGTTTTATATTCATATCACAGTCCAAGTATGCAAGTGCAGTTTTGAAAAGATTTAATATGTCTAGCTTCAAGGTATCCCCGACACCAGTAATAATAGGTTTGAAATTAAGCAAGGATGATGATGGATCAACTACAGATCCTACGATGTTTAAGAGGATAGTTGGTAGCCTTATGTATTTAAATCTTACAATACCAAACATCATTTATGGAGTAATTATGATATCATTTTTCATGGAGTCACCAAAACACTCGCATTGGAAAGAGGGTAAGAGAATTATGAGTTATGTAAGTGGCACAAAGGACCTTGGCATTATGTATTCAACCTAAAAGAATTCAATCTTATTTGATACATCGATAGAAACAATGGAGCTAGCATAGATGATAGGAAAAGCACACATGAGTACACATTTCATTTTGTTGTAGGTGTTGTGTTATGGACTTCAAAGAAACAACCCATTGTGACTCTAAATTTAGTAGAAGAAGAGTATGTCACAGCTACAAGCATTGCATGTCAAGATATTTGGATGCAGAGAATGTTAAGAGACCTGTCGAATAACCAGTAAGAACCAACAACTATTTACTGTGACAATAGTACATCCATTGCATTGACCAAGAACCAAACACATCGACACAAGGTATCATTTCATAAGAGAATTGGTGAACACCAAAGAGATTTGTTTAGAATTTTATAGGTATGAAGATCATGTGGAAGACATATTTATAAAACCATTGGTAAGTGATACGTTCCAGTATTTGTGAAGTTATTTAGGAGTGACAAGTTTTGCTCAGTGAATTTTGTAATGCATAGAGCAAGTTTCATCTCTGACGCATTTTGTAAAATTTTGTTTCATGATCCCCATTTACTCATAATTGAGGGGGATCATTGGAAATATTAATTAGAATCAAATATGCATCACATCTCATCCAACTCAGTTAGATTTCATAGAAGTACATTTTTTGTTAGTCAATCAGTCAAGTTGTGGAGTTCACGTCTCACCATATTTAAGCAACCGAATTGTATTTCTAAAGTAAAGCTTTTAGGTAGAAATTAATTGCAGTATCTAATGTTAGTCGATAGCTTCCAAGAGAAACAAAATTCAGTCTTTGTATATATAGAAGAAGAAAAATGAAACACACACACACACATGCACACACACACGCAAAGATGAGAAGAGTAATTTGGAGAAGAACAAAGTAAGAGAGAAAGGAGAAGAATAAAAACTCTAAGAAGAGTTCGAGATCTCAAGCTCATGTTTTGGAATTTGTTAAGAGCCCAATATTTCTGAAAGGTGAAACATCCAAGTAAATGCGACCTTAGTTCTCTTGTTATGTTGCAATAATATATAAACCTATAGTTTTATGGTTGAATGCATAGTTCTCCAGAATAACTTGTGTGAATGTTGATTACATTTACCATTTGTAAAAGACATAGAGAATCCACAAATATTTCATTGTGTAAAAGTTTAAGTTTTAATCTTAGAGTGCTTGACACAAGTCTTATTTAATATGTTGGTTATATGATATCGTGAGCTTGTCGTAATAAATTTGTGTTAAGGTTTATCCCAAGTTACAGAGTGGTGAAATTGTTTTTTGATATTATAAGTTAATAGACAAAAAAATATCCTTTTATAAAGTTTGGTTAAATGTGGTATTGTCAAAGTGGGAATTGGTCGTAGCTGAACGTGTGTCATAGTAAAATCCCGTTGAATTCAAGTGGTTATCTATCGAGGTAAAAGTGTGCGGGGATAAATGTCTGTAAAAGGTGTGTTGACGTAAAATGAAAGTTGACTCCCATTGTAGTGAATCTCTTGTCACAGTGAATTCTGTAGTAGTCAAGTGTGAATACTTATCTATCGCAGTAAAAGTCTATCATAGTAAATTTTTGTCGCAGTAAAACCATGTCATAGTAAAATCTCGTCGCAGTTATTTTGGTTGAATTTACCACACCGAAGAAAAGTGTGGTGTTTCCCAAAGGTAGTGTGTCACAATTTCAAAAGTAAAGAAATGAAAAATTATTGCTCCAAAGTAACTATAGTTGATCATCACATCTCTCCCCTTCTCTCCATTCCCAAGAAATATGGAGTCACTGTCCCTACTCTGTTAGAATATTTTTAATGGAATGGCTAATTGACCACTTTCTAAATGTGAAAGTCTAGCATGATTTGGACTGAAGGGATTGCAGTGGGTGTGGAATATTCAATATGCACTAATTTGACGCTCACAACTTCTACTGTCGAATTTTGCAACCTCATCAACGTTCAGGTGAAGTTAGAGTCTTTCCTCAATTAGTAAAGGAGTTGATGGATACCCCCACCATTGTTGGTGAAGGATAAATCGATCGGACCAACTTCCATCGTTGGAAATATCTGAAGGGAGGTTGAAGCCAAATGTTCACAAAAGTTCAATTTTGACTCAGGAAGTCTTGACATATTTGAACTCAGGGCCTTGAAACTCCTGGGTTATTGTGTATAGGAATTTTTACGTATTAAGGTGGGACTGTGTTAATGCTTATGTCTAAGGAAGTTTACAATAATATTGTTTTCCTTTATCTTATAGCATTCTAGGTATTTTCTCTTATTCTTACCTCCTATATGGATTTGAAAGGACATATTTTATTTGAAATTTTTTGATAGAAATGGAGTGGAACTCTCTATTGTTGATTATTTCCAGCAATAGTACAAGCTTACCCTTGAATTGCAAGGGTTTCTGGTTGTAATGAGAAAAAAGATTGTTCCCATTGAGTTAAACTCAAACTGAATTAGTAAAATATGTATGTTGTGGTTGGTTTAGGATTAGTCAAATTTTAAATTATGGCATCATCGTATCATTTATAAAATTGTTGGATGTAACTTTTTCGTATTGAAATAAATCAACATATGAATTTCCATGCGGAAAATGGCATTATTTTACCCTATTGTATATGATGGTTATTTTCTTGGATAAATGATTAAAAACTTGGCTTGTTTCCTTATTCTAAAGGTCATATGGAGGGGTGCCAAAATAACTTCCTTAGAATTGATCATTTTTTCTAAATTTGTTCCACCTCAAGCAATTCAAATTTTTCCTAACAAACTTTCAAAATTGTGCAAGACATATGGTGCGGTAAGCAACAAGGATTTGATTTGATTCATTTTCAGTTATACAGTAATTTTACGCATTCGATGGATTCTCATTCTTAGTCCTTAAAATTTAATTATGTTGTTTTCCCATCATTAGTTATCGGTATTTTACAGTTTAGAACACAATTCTTTTGAGAGTGTTGTAGAAGCATGTGTCTTAGACTGACCAAAAGAATTTTAACTACATAGTAGGACAAATTTAGGAAAAGTGAAGTGAAAACTTTGGTTATTGTGAGACTAGTATCCCGAAAACGAGAAATGGATTAGAAATGTAAGTCACTTTTATTTGTTTATTTATATTTCATTAAATTCTCCTGGTAACATTATAAAACTCCATCCCACAACTACTCGGGCTAGACCCAATTGACATAATTGTTTGCCACTTATGTCTTCATTGTATGTGTTAGTGATATTGATGTGAAGAGTGTTGGGAGGGGAAATTTGAATATCTCATTAGCTCTAAAGTTGAATGTATTCTTGTTTATTCATTATGAATATAACTAAATTGTAAGTGTGTATTCCATCTATAGATAATGAGCCCTGAATGGATAGCACCACCAACAATAGAGATCAATGGGGATGTTGTAGATGTTGTAAAACATATGATAGATTTCAAATAGAGGAATGGTAACCCTCTCAATATTATTCTCTGAATAATACCCCCAATAAAATAAAAATCACCTTGGTGGTATGCACTAAACATCCTCACAATTTATGCTTAGTTATCTCAAGGAGAGTGTAAACCATTTCGATGTTTTATTGTGAAAGACACTAATAGCCTTATTTATGTTCTATCTAAAGCTCATGTAAATAGCTTAAGCGAGTTCTAGTTTGGTCTTTGGACCTAGTGTTTGGAGGACCATGTGAAAAAAAGCGGGCCGATTACATTGCTATCCTTATACTAAAAAAAATGCAAAGGTCTAAATTCTATTTCAGGGGATACTCAACTTTTGTATATCTAGAAGTTTTCTTGATTGCATCTTTGAATATGTTGATATTTTCCTCTTGAAAATCTTAGTGGGAAGATCTCATTGTTGGTTAATGAGAAAAGTAAGAAGCTTCCCCTTATATCAGATGTTCTTTCGTTAATAATTAGTGCCGATATTTTACATTCTAAAGTCACCGCCTATATGTGTTGTAAGTTGACAACCGTCTTTTCCTAGTGAAATAGAGTTTTGTCTTGTTTTAATTGTCTCAATGTATGTTGCAAGTATGGACTAGACTTTCTTCTCTAATAATGAAGCAATTGATCATGCCCAAAATCAATGTTCAAAGATATTTGATAATATAAAGAGAAAACTAGGATGAATAGGGATGCAAGCAAGCATGAGGTATTTTAATGTATGTTATTCAATGCTTAATAATGTCTTGAATATGCTATTTAGTGATGCATTAAATTCTTCTTTTAACTCATGAAGAAGACTAGAAAGATGAAAAACAAATTCCAAGAGCTTAAAATCCCATTATTCAAATTTACATTTCTGAAATATGTAAGTATTAAAATAAAAAATATAATTTCCAAGAACTTTTAAATTTCAAAATTTTAATAAAAAATACAATTCATGTATTGGAAAAACATTCAAATATAAATTTCTTAGTTGTTGCCATCATTTCAAAGGAAACACAAATTTCTATAACTTCTTTACCATTAAATAGTTTTTAGATTTTCTTAATAATATAGTCACTAATGAGTAATGCACTTCTCTACCTAAAATTGGACATCTTTTTACATAAATATTTCTAATGACAAGTCATGTTAACCAGAATAATTACATTTAAATAAATACATTATCCTATTCTGCCATTGTCTTAGGTGTTTTTCTAATATCATGAAGTTCTTTAGCCTTCAGCACGGATACTATCGACTCCATTCCACTACAGTACTGAATAATAGTATCTATATTTGAAATTTAAATAGTGAAGTTTTCTATTTATTTTCATAATGTTATTACTGAATAATAGTATCCATATTTGAAATGTAAATAGTGAAGTTTTCTATTTATTTTCCTAATGTTATTTGTTCAAGGAATACAAGGAATATATTCTTATGGTTTAAAGTTTTATAAACATATCTATTAATTTATATAATTTTTTATTAAATTAATTTATATTATCTTTTATTTTCTTCGCGAAGGGAGTTATTGTCCTTATTTCAATAGAGGTGTAACATGAAGCTGAAGTGCACTTTATATAGATTATATAAGTACTTTCTATTAAACCTTTATACCTATGAATATGGGTAGATTAATTTACTGCTAATAGATGTGATTAATAAAAGCTTATTATGGATGAATTAAATTTATTAGATATGATTATTAAAAACTTATTATATATAAAATTAAATGAAATTAGGACGTCTTATAAGTTTAGGTATATGGTTTTTGTTTTGGATTTCAAAAGAAAAAACATTTAATTTCAAAAATATAAAATACAAAATAGTACGTTTTTTTGGATGATTATATTTTGCATTTAAAGTTAATGTTTTTTATGTTGGTTAAGGATGGGATCCATGATGGTCATTTGAAATGGTTTTAAACAATGAGTTAGGGACATTGAAACAATTTGCTCTGCTCAAGCAACAAATAATAGTTTTATATATAAAAAGAAACAATAACATAATATGATCATGGTTGAGGTTATTAATGATTTTAATATTTGTAAAAACTAATAACATGATATGATTATGGTTGAGGTTGTTAATGATTTTAACATTTGTATATATTATTGTGTAGAGAGGAGGGTTTTTTTATACTACATGATAGTAACTTGCAATAAGTTAGATATTCTTTCTTGCTCTTCACTTATGCTAAATACTAAAGCTTCTCCAAAGCAAAACACGATGGCTTATCTACTTTATTTTATGTATTATATGAATGATATATCCACTTTATTTTTGAGTTAATAACTTTTATTGTAATTTAATTTATAAATTAAATTTAAATGTTTTTTATCTATTTAACTATTAAATTTTAATTAACCTTGTGATTAATCCACTTTGTATTATTGTAATTTAATGTATAAATTAAATTTAAATATTTTTTTATCTTTAACTATTAAATTATGATTAACTTTGTGATTTATCCACTTTGTATTATGAGTTAGTGGTTTTAAAAAAAATCCCATTTTAAATTTAAACTTAAATTTGAATGTTTTTTTATCAATATAGAGATGGATAACTTTGTAGCTTATCCATCATGTTTGGTGTATTATAAATCACGAGATAATCAATCAAAAGATAAATCCCACATATATTAGAGATTAAGAATTTGGTAGTTTCACGAAACATGTTCCTAAAACTTTTGAAGTCTATAGATAAGGCCCACACACCCACATATTCTTAAAAGTAACATTTGTTTATTATTAAAGTTTTAGTTCTAAAAATTTTCTCCCAAAAATTTTGGAATCTAAAAACAAGGCCCACACATTTTTAGAAGTGACATTTGTTTTATTAAAGCTTTGACCTAGTCCTAAAATTTTGTAGTAAGCGTGTTCCTGCTTTAACCTCCACCTCCAATGTTGGAGAACACAAGGATTACAACAACTAATGTTGAGAATGTTTATATGTGACAAGCATATATACAAATGTTTATGTTTGACATGCACAACCATAAGAAGGAACCTAATAATTTGGTATATTTATTTCTTTGAGATCACATTTACAAATGTTTATGTTTGACATGCACAACCATAAGAAGGAACCTAATAATTTGGTATATTTATTTCTTTGAGATCACAGTGCCCATTCACACAGGTAAGGTAGTGCCCATTCACGCAGGTAAGGGAGGACCATTCAGGGAGGTTTCCGTGAAAGAAGTTGCTCTCTTTGCCCACGCGTGCATGACCAATCCAGCTTCAACAAACGGGGTCTTCTCCTAGCGACGATCCATCTGCAGCCCACCCGCCATCTTCTTCCCCCGCCGTCCAATCAGCAGCTCGCAAACAAGCCTTCCCTGAAACCATCAAACTAAAGAAGAAAGAGGGAAAGAAATTGACCCATTTTTAAATATCTTTTTGGACTTAGTATTAAGTATTATATTTCTTTTGAATATTTTTATTTATTATTATTTTTTGTATTTTTAAAATAAAAATAAAGGCTAAATTATATGCTTACCATTATAATTAAATTATTTTATATTTCAATTCTATATTTTTTATTTTCTTTATATTAAATTTTAAAAATGTGTTTTGAACAAATTTCACTTTGAAAACCTCTTTAATCTTGAATTTTTCATTATTGACATAATGCTTTATTTTATCTTTTTTTATTATTATTTATTTTCCTTTAACTTAACTTCTCTTATCAATTTTATTCTTTCACTTATAATTAGAATTAAAAATATATATATATATATGACAACCATATGAGTGGGTGAAGCAAGTATGCAATTTTTTCTAGGTGTATGTGTGAGAGAAATAAACTCAAATTTGTCTATCTTGTGGTGGTATTTTAAGATTTATGTTATGATTATAAAATATACTCTTATCTTATATGTTATCTCATATTGGTTTATGACATTTACAAGCTATGAAGTATCTTCATTTTTATGTCAAATAGAGTATTGAAACGGGAGTGGTATATCTTATTAACATAATGGTTATTGATTATGTGGTAAGTATATTTTTTATCTTTAATTTTTTATAGAAATATTTTATACTCTTTTTTATTCTTTATTTCAACTTATTAACAATCTTAATGTTTGATAAACAAAATTAAAAAATAAACATTAACAATAAAATCTTAAAAGTTTTGCACCAATTAATATGGTTAGTTAGACTAGACTTACTTTCTCAACTTTCCCTTTTTCATTGTTCATTAAACATGTTATATAAGTTCATGCGTGTGAAACAATTATAAAATTTAACTATTTTATAAACATCTTAAAATTACTTTTATGATTAAAAAAGTTGGGAAAAAAAATTCTTTTGACCACTAAGCTTGCATAGTGAGAAAATATGTTGTATGCTTATTTATTGTGAATTCCTATGCTTTCGAGATATTCGGATTAGAATGTAGTTGGAAGAATTTTAATTTTTGTTAATTGTGATATAACAATAATAACTTTCCCTAATTAAAAGTGTCATTTTTCATATCAACGATCTTGGTTATTCATTATCGTTTTAATTTTCTTGAAGGCTATAAGAGTTAGTGATTTGCATTAATTGAAAAAAAAATTCCAAGTAATTATAACGTAACATTTTACAAAAACATACTATAAATATAAGTGGAAGTATATTTGAAAACACCTTATTAATAAGAGAGGAAGCATTAGAAAACTAATAATTGATGCTAAAGAGGATTTCTACATGCAAGACAAGGTTTTTAATATGTGTTAAATGTTTGATTTCTTTCTCTCCTCAAGTTTAATTTTTTCATTTTGATAAATTGTTAAACATATTTCCTTAATAAATTATTTTTTCCATTTTGATAAATTATTAAAGAGACTGAACTTTAATAAATTGTTGAGTTTTTTTTTAAGTATTATTATTTGTTATTTTGTGGAATATTAGAATCATTCACAAGGATCACTAAGGGTAAATTACAAGGACCATGAGCCTTAAAAGATTCATTTAATTCATAAAGATCTTTATTTACTCTTATCATTGTGAAGACCCAATACCCATTTTTTGTGTTCAAAACCTCCTAATGACATCCATATCCTAAGTGAACACGTAACATACCCTATGAAGGACCTCTATAGTGGTTCAAGGACTTTTTCATGGATCATGAACCTTTGAATCTTCATTTAGGTATTCTCCCATTACCATGATCAACATCTTGAAACCCATCCATTGCATTTAAAACTTTCTATTTGTTTTCATATCTCATTCAAATGTCAATGATTACATATATAGGGCTAATGTGGTGGTTCAAGATTTCATTAAGGGATTATGAACCCTATAATATTAATTAGTTTACATCCAATGACCCTTGTTTCCTTCGGTTAACATGGCTAAGCCCCCGAGACCCATGTTGGTATGCAAAATCTCCTAATTATTCCATATTCCTCCAAGAGACTGATGGTGCGGGTCTATGTGGTGGTTTGAGATCTATTTTAGGAACTAGGGTCATAGAAACTTCATTTAAGGTCAAAGGCTCAAGAGTCATCTCTTCTGTGTCAGACCTCCTACTGGTATCCATATCCCACTCAATGACAAAGATAACATTATGGTAATGTTTTCATTTCCAATCTTACCCAAATGCTTAAAAATTGAAAATTACTATTTCATAGATTATTCCCATGTTATATTTTGACAAACAAGGGGGGATTTTAGTGACTTATATCAAATGTTGAAATTAATAGGAAAAGCCCAATGATGTAATCAATTATCTCACTCTTATATTTAGGTTCACAATATTGAGATTATTTAGTTCTAATGAGACTCTAGTGGAATAGAAAGGAATTTATGGCATAGAAAATATTCAAAAATGGATAGAGTTATGCATATATATGACTTAGAAAGGTGCATTTTCTATAATGTATGTGAAAAATATACCATGGACTACTAACAATCAAATATGTGTTCTGATACTAATGAATCACATGTAACTTGTAACAAATCCATATAACCTTCAAATATGCATGAAAACAAATTCTTGAATATAAAATTTTACAGGAATTACACCATAACGTTCATAATAATCAACCTCAAGCATAAACATGGGAAATAACCACAATAAAATTATTCCAAGAAAAGCAGCCTTCTATACCAAGATTCACTTTGTCTTCCGACATCCGCCTTTCGTTGCAGAATCTTGGAAATCGAAAAAAATATAATCAATCTTAACATTTTGGTGTTTTTCGGCTTTTTCCTTCTGTCTTCCGCTGAGGAACTCAAAAATCGGGAGAACGGTAATCAACCTTAACACTTATGAGTTTTTCAACTTCCGCCTTCCTCCTTATGTCTTCCACTGCGGAACTCGAAATTGGAAAAATGATAATCAACCTTAACATTTTTTTAGTTTTCTGACTTCCGCCTTCCACCTTCCGTTGTAGAACTTAGAAATCGGGAGATCAATGGCCAAAATTAACTTTTCCAGACATTTTTTACTTCCTCCTTTCGCCTTCCGCAGCGAAAATCGAAAATTGGGAAATCATTGACCAAACATAACTTTTTCGGACTTCTTCCTTCCACTGCGGAACTCAAAAATCGGAAAATCAATTTCCAACATTAACTTTTCCGAAATTTTTTGACTTCCTCCTTTCGCCTTCCACCGCAGAACTCGAAAATCAGTAAATCAACATCCAACCTTACTTTTCCATACTTTTTCAACTTTCGCCATCTTCCTCCCATAGTGGGACTTGAAAATAGGGAAATCAACATCCAACCTTAAATTTTCCATACTTTTTCGACTTCCTCCTTCTGCCTTCCACTATGGAACTCGAAAATCGAGAAATGATAAATAATTCTAACCTTAAATAAGGAATTGAACTATTCGCAGGGGTTTCTAAGGAAACCTAGGGTGGTTTTGGTTTATGGAAGTCCTGCGGGCTTGGTAGAGTTCCCAACTTGGGCTGGCGCAACCCTAGGAGGTTTATAGGGGCGTTTCGGAAGAAGAACCAACTTCATCAATAGGTTCAACCCACATGAAAGAAACCAAGTGCAGGGAGAAAGTTACAGGGAAAACAAGAACGTAGGTGCCTTCCCTCTAAGCAACCAGTAGTTCTAACCCTCCCTTATCATTACAAGGCTTCTTTCTCTGGGAAAGGGGAAAATAGGCCAACAGTATCAGAAAAATGGTTTCCCTTATTGCTCTAACAACTACACAAACATTGAAACTCATCCTACTTAACGGGGATCTTACACATCCCATGGTAGCTCCAGGTCAGGCCAAAAATTCCCTGAGGCAACTACCTGTGGCAGGGACAAGGCTTTAAACATTTCCACAGTTCTAAGGTAGGATTTTAAACAACAACATAAACATACAGGAATTTACTCCCCAACAAGACGCCATACCTCAGCTGTCGAGTGCGGAAACAATAATCCATAACATTTCAATAATGCAGAAGCATACATCTACAACAATGTATCTAAACTACCATTCATTATTTTAGATACATTTAATTTCAACTAACGTGAATCAGACATATCAAAAGAAAACCTGGTAAAATCAATCCACAATGAAATGGACGTAGCCACGTTCCACCCAACCATAGATTAGGCCCAAATATCCTTGTCCTTAATCACCCTCAAGCTAAACTATGCATGATGAGAGTGGTGATAGTTAAAAATTAGTTTCAATGCTATCAATGAGAGATCCTTCCTTCAAACAAGTTCTATCTCCATCATACTTAGTGGGGTACCCCTCCTCCCATATGCTCCCCCTCTTATCATATTTTTCCTAGGTCGTTTCCTTGGAAGCTCACGAAAAATCCCAAAGGATTCCCACTCCACTACCTATTGATTCCCAAGGTGAGTCCTTGCGCCATCCTGGCCCTCCCACTCCTGTTATAACCATTTGAGAGTGACCTTCACTCCCCCCACTCCTGCATGCATAGTTTTTTCATTCAATGTGATTGCTCCTTCCATTCATATTTTTATTCAAAGAATAATGTTTCAGTTACATCTGTCCTTCAAGGAACCATTGGCATATTCCAATATTCCAATCATATTTAAACAAACAAAATTAAAATAGTCTTTCAAAAACTTATTGCAAAATTAGGGATATTACATCTTTTCCCCCTTAATGTGACACTGTCCTCAGTGATATTAGTAGTCTTCCATATCCTCTGGAAATAGACCCGGGTACTCCTTTCGCAGGGCATCTCCATACTCCTAGGTCACCTATTCTAGGATAAAGTGCTTCCATTGCACCTTAACCCAAGCGATACCTCGGTTCTGTAACACAGTTTCTTTCCTGTCTAGAATGTGCATCGGTTCCACCTGGAACTCACCCTCTAGTTCAGATTGTACCACATTCCAATCAATCATGTGAGTGGAATCATACACATATTTTTGTAGTAATGAAATATGAAAAACATTATGAATTCTTAGATGTCCTGGAAAAGCCAGCTTGTATGCCACGAGTCTAATCCTTTCCAAGACTTGGAAGGGTTCACAGAACCATGGTGGTAATTTAGTGCAAATTCCCAGTTTTAGGGAGCTCTTTTTTGTCTTGACTCAGAGGTAAACATGGTATCCAACTGAAAATTCTTTATGTTGTCCTTTTAAGTCAGCATAGCTCTTTGGCGATCCTATGCCACCTTTAGATTCCTCTACACTTCCCGCACAGTCAGTTCCATGTCTTGCAACATTTTTAGTCCTATCATTACATGATCCACAAGAATATCTCAACTAATAGGGGTAGTACATTTCCTTCTATACATAAATTCAAATGAACTCATCCTGGTAGAGGCCTAGTAGCCATTATTGTATACAAATTCTGCTGGGTGTAGATAGTCTTCCCTCTTAGTGGGTTTCTCCATGACGTACATTCTTAACATATCCTCAATGACTTGGTTGGTTTTTTCTGTTTTCCCATCTGTTTCAGGGTGATAGCTTATGCTGAAGTTAATCTTGGTTTCCAACCATGCAAACAATGCCTTCCAAAAGTTGGATGTAAATTTGACATCCCTGTCAAAAATTATCGTTTTCGGCACTCCATGAAGTCGAAATATCTCCTTTAGAAATATTTTTGCAACATTAACAGCCTTGTAAGTTGACTTCACAGGTATAAAATGAGCATACTTGTTTAATTTATCAACTACAACCATAATTGAATCATGTTGTTTCTGAGTTAGAGGAAAACCTATGATAAAATTCAAAGATATTACCTCCCGTTTCCATTTAGTAATTGGTAAGGGTTGTAGCAAACCTGCTGGATGTTGGTGTTCAACCTTTACCTATTGACATCCGAAGCATTTAGACAGATAATCAACTAGATATGCCTTCAAATTAGGCCAGTAGAATTTCTTCCTGAGGGCTGTTACCATATTTTGGTAACATGGGTGTCTTGCATAAGGAGGTTTGTACATTTCATTCAAAACAAACAACTTTAGATCTGCAACATTAGGCATGCATATTCTTATTTTAAACCAAATGAATCCTTGCTGGTCTACTTTCAATTATGTCATGTTCAAGTTTACCTCTTCTGTTAGCAATTTGTTTAGTAAATTTATGTATTCAGCATCATTGATGCTAGCTATTTTGATTCTACTCAATAGATCACCCTCTGGGAGACTCCCAGTGATCTCATATACCTCATGATTTCTTTGGCTAAGTGCATCAGCCACCTTATTCTCCTAAAATTTGATATTCTTTACTTCAAAGTCAAAATCTCTTAAGAGGGCCATTCATCATACTTGTCAGGAATTAAGCCTTGGATGAGTAAACAGATGCTTCACGCAGGTGTTATCTTTCAACAAAAGGAACCTTTCTCCTAACAGGTAGTGTTGCCACATTTTCAAGGCATGTACTACTGCTTCCAATTCTAGATCATGCACTACATTGTTACGTTCATGATCCTTCAACTTGCGAGATTCGTAACATACCACATGCCCTTCCTGAGATAGTACTCCTCCCAACCCCTCCTTGCTGGAATCAGTACAGATTGTGTATTCTTTATAGGGATCAACCAATTTTTGGATCAAGGCCATGGTTAATAGTCTTTTTAACTTCTCAAAGCTCTCCTCACACTTTATCGACCATACAAATTTTACCCCCTTCCTTTGTAAGGAATCAATAGGATAGGATATCTTTGAAAACCATTGGATGAACTTTTGATAGTGTCCGGTGAGTCCCATGAAAGATCGAATGTCTGCGACATCCTTAGGCACAGGTCATTCCAGAATTACTTTTATCTTTTGCAGATCTACCACAATCCCCTTTTTTGAGATGACATGACCTAAGTAGTGAATCTCTTTCTTAAAGAACTTGCACTTCTAGAGATTAGAGTATATATGGTGATCTCTTAGGGTATATAGTACGATTCTCAAATGTTGTACATGTTCTCCCTCTGCCGTTGAGTAGATTAGGATATTGTCAATGAAAACTAATATGAACTGATCCAAATACTTGTTGAAGACACTATTCATCAGACACATAAAAGTGGCAGGGGAATTGGTCAACCCAAAAGGAATCACTACGAATTCATAATTCCCATAATGGGCCCTAAAGGATATTTTATTTACATCTTCCTCCTTAATCCTGATATGGTGATACCTTGATCTCAAATCCAATTTGAAGAAGACTCTCCCCCCCCCCCCCAGTTGGTCGAACAGATCATTTATCCGAGAAAGGGGATACTTGTTTTTTATGNAAGGTCCCATCCTTCTTCTTAACAAACAGAACTGGGGCTCCTCAGGGTGATACACTAGGACTTATATAAACCCTATATAGCAGTTCTTGTAATTGTATTTTTAGTTTAGTTAACTCTCGGATACTCATTCGATAAGGCAATTTGGTGGCTGGAGCAGACCCAGGTATGATTTCAATGGCTATTTCTCTTTGAGGGGGTAGTCCAGGTATCTCTTCTGGGAAGACATCCATGAATTTATTCAAAATCGAGTGGTCACTTACAGGTGTGGGATTCTCATTAAGGAGTAGCTCGGTAACCTTTACCGCATAGAGCTTACAACCCTTCCTTCAACACTTCTTCAATTGGAAAGAAGATACTTGTTTTAAGGAGACATGCTTACTCAAACCATTTACTTTCCTAAAAATTCTATTTTCATCTATATAAGTAAAAGTTTTATCAAAACAATTCAGTACTAATCTATACTTTTCTAGCCAATACATGGCAATAATCATATCATATGACCCTAGAGTCAAAACATTCAAATTGATCCTAGTTACATGATTCTGTATTGAAATTTCACAATCAACAATAAACTTAGTTACGTTGTTTTTCATCCTTGTGGCCAGTTGGACTGACCAGGACTTTGCATGCCTCACCTTAGCGAGCTGACAGTTCTCCACTATCCTAGGAGTGATGTAACTTAAGGTGGCTAATGGATCAATTAATATATAGAGCTTTCGGTTAGAGACAATAGCTTCAATTTCAACGATTGCAGATTGATGATTTGGGCCTACCGATATTCAAGAGCTGCATTGATTCGGTGGAAATTATTTCCAATATCTCCCACGGTGGAAGCTTCTTGCAGGTTGTGTACCAGGGATGATTTTAAGGAACCATACTTCTTTAAAAGTGTATAAATGTTGGCGAATATTACCAATTCTTAAAATGGCATCTATAAAATGATTGGCGATCTTTTTCCAAAATTATTTTAATTTCCAAGGATTTTATATCGTTTATATAATAATTTGGCAATTTTTAAGGTGAAAAAAGTTTACCCCATAAAAATTGGGTGAAACAGGCCTTCAAAAAATGCAAAAAGCGAATTTTTTTTGGGAGAAAAACATGGAAAATTAGCCCAATGGGCTAAAATTCGCCCCTAAAATTATCCATGTTGTGTACAATCTTGTTAGATTCCTAGAGGAGTGGGAAGTTCCTTTGTACATGGGGACCTTTGTATTCACATCATTTCAGAGGTTCTCTAGGGGTTCCAATGGCCCCTTTTGGTCCAAGCTACACTGGTTTATTGTTCATGCGCTGAGACTTCCCGTCCTTGCTGTAGGAATTTCCTCTAGGATTCTTTGGCATGTTCCTAAAGGGTGGTGGCTGGAAGCCCTTCTTCCACTAATTGAACTTTTCTTGCTTCTGGTCCTTCTGGGATTTGGAGATGTCATTCCTCTATTTATAATGTTCAAATCATAGTATTTCTTTTCTTAACACTTAATCCAGAGTCATAGGGTTATCAAATTCAATTCGATCTTTGTAGGACTGCGGTAGGGAGCTGAGGAATCACTGGATCTTTACCTTTTCTTCTTTAATGTAAGGCATGGACTGTAACATGTCTAAGAACTTATTGATGAGATCCTCCATGGTCTTCTAACCAAGCTTCAACTCATAAAATTCCTTGTTCTTCCTTTCATAATAGCTTTCTCATAAGTATTGTTTCTAGAAGAGTCTCTTGAACTTCGACCATTCTAGGTTATTCTCCTTAAGTCCATGAGAGATCTTTAGGTCTTGCCACCAAATGCTAGATTTTACTTTTAGGTTGTAAACTACCATCCTTACCTTCATGTTGCTGGAGTAGTTGTATAGCTGGAAGTACTTTTTGATATCCAGCAACCAAGCTTCTGCTTCTTCTCCAGTTCTTGTCTTCCCATCAAAACTTGTGGGTTTGATCTTCTTGAATTCTCCTTCCAGGTGGTCCATTTTTTTCTTACCTGTTATCCAGTCTTAATTCCCATATTTTTGAGTTTCCTAGGAAGAACTGTATTTTCTTTTAGCAGTGTTCCTGATTCCCAGATCCCTTTCTGCTCCTACAGGTGGTTTCTCCCCATTGTTCCTCTCCTGCAATCTTTGCAACAATATCTCATTGAGATCTTGCTGTTTTTCTTGAGCCCTTTTTAGTTGTTCATTTTCGGCCTTGAAGCTCTGCTATTCCACGATCACATTCTTCGCCTTTTCCAGTAGCTAGCCGGCCTAAACGCATTCTGGTTCTGGCTATGTTAGGGGTGGTGTTGGCACATCTTCTCCAGGAAAGTACTCTGGTACGTTTTGTGAGGCCATCACTATATCCCTATAAACAATTGTTTGGGTTATACATGACACATTGCAACACAACTATGTTTAGTGCAATTTTCTTAATGCAACATAACTAGATGTTTCCCAAGCCGATAGGGTTTAACATGTGGCTCTGATACCATATGCAATAAACCCATATAAACTTCAAATATGCATGAAACAATTTCTTGAATATAAACTTGTATAGGAATTACGCCATAACCTTCATAATAATCAACCTTAAGCATAAATAGGGGAAAATAACACAATAACATTCTTCCAAGAAAAGCAACCTTCTATACCAAGATCCACTTTGTCTTTCGACTTTCGCCTTCCACCTTCCATTGCGGAATCTCGGAAATAAAAAAAACAATAATCAATCTTAACATTTTGGGGTTTTCTGACTTCTGTCTTCAACTGTGGAACATGCAAATTGGGAGAACAATAATCAACCTTAATAATTCTGAGTTTTTTGACTTCCGTCTTCCTCCTTCTGTCTTCCACTGCAAAACTCGAAAATCAGAAAAACGATAATCGACCTTAACATTTTTTTACTTTTTTGAGTTCCTCCTTTTGCCTTCCATTGTGGAACTTGAAAATTGAAATATCAATGGCCAAACTTAAATTTTCTGGACCTTTCTAACTTCCTCCTTCCGCCTTCCATTGTGGAACTTGAAAATAGGGAAATTAATGACCAAACTTTATTTTTCTGGACTTTTTCAACATCCACCTTCCGCCTTCCACCGCAGAACTCGAAAATAGGGAAATCAATTTCTAACCTTAACATTTTTGGAATTTTCTGACTTCCTCCTTCTGCCGTGGAACTTGGAAATTGGGAAATCAACATCCAACCTTACTTTTCCAGAATTTTTGGACTTCCGCCTTTCGCCGCAGAACTCGAAAATTGGGAAATCAACATCCAACCTTAAATTTTTTGGACTTTTCCGACTTTCACCATCCACCTTCCTCTTCGGAACTTAGAAATCGGGAAATGACAAACAATTCTAACCTTAAAGAAGGACGTGAATTGTTCACGGGGGGTTTCTTAGGAAACCTAGGGTGTTTTTGGTCCATGGAAGTCCTATGGACTTGGTAAAGTTCCCAACTTGGGATGGCATAGGCCTAGGAGGTTTATAGGGGCGTTTCAGCAGTAGAATGAACGTCATCAACCGGTTCAGCCAACATGAATGAAACCAAGTGTAGTGAGCAAGTTACAGGGACAACAATAAGGTAGCTGCCTTCCCTCTAAGCAACCAGCAGTCCTAACCCTCCCTTAGCAGTGCAAGGATTCTTTCTCTGGGAAAGGGGAAAATAGGCCAAAAGTATCAGAAAAAGGGTTTCCCTTATTTCTCTAACAGCCACACAAACAATGAAACTCAGCCTACTTATGTTACACCAAAATCTTGTCCTCTTGATCCACGTGTCAACCCTTTTTCTAATCCCCAAATTTCTCTCTACTAAATTAGATTGATATTGAGGTTGTTTTTGCCTTTTTCCATCTTTAGGAAGGCCGACGTTTTCCCCCTTCATGCTAGGTGCATTGATGGCGCTCTTTTCCTTCATGCTAGGTGCGCCAATGCCAACACTCTGTCTCCCACTGCTAGGTGCATTGGCGGTGCTCTTTCCCTTCATGGAAGGTGCGCCAATGGCGTTTTGAGGGAAAAAAATGGACCTTCGAGACCCTTCTCGAAGGTGGATGAGGTGGAGGTCTATCCCTATCATCCAGGTGAGGTGTCATTCAGTTCCTAACCTAAGGGGAAGATCCCTTAGACCCCTCCTCCTAATCCTCAACCTACTCTATCCAATTAGCCTTATAAATTGAACCCTCTCTCCATTGTGAAGGGAGGAAGTACTATGGTACTATTATGCTGGTGGAATTTCTAGGTGATCCCTATCATCCTTTGGGAGGCTTACTAACTTACTTTGGAGGCTTTGGCTTGGATTGTTTGATGGAATATTGCAACGTTAAGGCTAGGTTGTGATATTCCTTCTTTTGTGTAATTCTATGTATCTCCTTGTTTACATTAATACAAATCTATTTCCATAAATCTTATTGTGTTAATAATGTTTAAAGCTTTCTTCTTTAATTGTTAGCTTAGATCAATTCGTGTTTGGATACACATGTACTGTTTTCTTGTTTCCACTTGCTTTATAGGGTTTTGTAGCTGAAGATATGAAGACTCTGGAGCTTGGATCAACAAAGAGAGAAGAGGATCCATAGATTTCAGGTAAATGATCTATCTGTTAACTTGCATTTCTATTTGATCTAGGAAAGTAGGTTGTGTTGTGTACTTGATTTGTTCTAGATCCACTTGGACTAAGGAGATATGACTTGATTCCGCTTGAGTAGATTTATGCGATAACAACTAAACAAGGATCTTACATAGCCCATGGTAGCTCCAGGTCAGGCGAAAAATTCCCTTAGGCGGCTACCTGTGGCATGGAAAAGGATTTAAACGCTTCCACAGTTCTAAGGTAGGCTTTTAAACAACAACATAAACATACAGGAATTTACGCCCCAACGAGAGGCCATCCCTCGACCATTGGGTGAGGAAACAATAATCCATAACCATTTCAGTAATACAAAAGCATACATCTACAACAATGTATCTAAACTACCATTCATTCTTTTATATACATTTAATTTCAACTAATGTGAATCAGACATATCAAAATAAAATACTCAACAAGAGAAATTAGTAAAATCGATTCGCAATGAAATGGACGTAGCCACGTTTCACCTAACTGTAGATTAGGCCCAGATCTCTCTATCCTTAATCACCCCCGAGCTAAACTATGCATGCCAAGAGTGGTGATAGTCAAAACTCAGTTTCAGTGCTCTCAATGAGAGATCCTTCCTTCAAACAAGTTCTATCTCCAGCATACTTAGCGGTGTCCCCCTCCTCGCATATGCTCCCCCTCTTATCATATTTTTCCTAGGTCTTTTCTTCGGAAGCTCACAGACAATCCCCGAGGATTTTTGCTCCACTACCTCTTGATTCCTAGGGTGAATCTTCGCACCGTCCTGGCTTTCCCACTCCTGGTATAACCATTTGAGAGTGACCTTCACGTCCCCCACTCCTGTAAGCATAGTTTCATCCTTCAACATGACTGCTCCTTCCATTCAAAATTTTATTCAAAACATAATGTTTTAGTTACATCTGTCCTGCAAGGACCCATTGGCATTTTCCAATCTGCCAATCATATTTAAACAAACAAAATTAAAATAGTCTTTCAAAACCTTATTACAAAATTGGGGATATTACATAACTCCATGCTATATTAAGTATGCATGTTCTAATCAAAGATTTGTTTTGGTGCTAATGAATTAGATGTAACTCCATGCTATGTTAAGTATGCATGTTCTTACCAAGACGTGTGATATTTACACTACACTCATGAATTTTTTATCATCGTTCCTTAGTTTCTTTTCATTCTTAATAGCTTGCGAATGAATTCTATTTTCTTTTGTTAACCAATTAAAATTAATTATGTTTCACATTTATTTCTATTGAAGTCATTGTATGCTTTTTCTATTTATTTACATCTATATATTTGTATGATATTTTTATTTTCATTAATCTTTATTTATTTAGTTAACCATTTTTTTAAATCAAGAACAATCTATTGTAAGAGAAATTGAATTCCTAGTTTTGTTTACCAATGGGCTTTAATTATTCCACAAATAAGAAGACACTAATAGGGAAAATTTTAAGGATCCATAACTTTCAAAAAGTGTAGAATCCTTGCCAAATATTATTAATTATGAAATTTCCAACCCTAAAATATTTGGCAATGTGTTTTAAAAAATATTCAAAATTTTAAGGGTTTTATATAGGTTTTTTTACCATTTTGGTAATTTTTAGAGTAAAAAATCTTAATCCCATGGAATTTGGGTGAATCATATTGTAAAAAAATGGAAAATGAATACTTTTGGAGAAAAAACCTCAAAAATTATTCCATGGGATAAACTTAGCCCCTATTTTTTTTCTTGGTCATCAAAGCTTCCATTTTTTGCTAATTTCACAAATAACCAGCGAAGTCAATGCCTTGATGTTTCCCTCTACTTGTCTAGTCAAATATTGTGATGAACCATGGCATGTATTCTAAGGAATTGAGAGCCACTTGTGTAATCATCACAATGGGAAGTAGGGGTACACTGACGACCCCATTTATTTTGGAAGAAATACAAGAGTTGAACTATTTGCAGGCCATGTTATCAAAATCTATGTAATTGTCCCCGTCATTTTTGGTATAGCTCTTAGAAATTGTGGATGATGTTGTGCTCTCATACATAACAATAGTGAATAAAGGGTCAACAATGTCACACCTCTTCTACTCTATGGCTCACATGGAGAGCATGAGTCTATGGTAAGGATTTCCATGAGTTCAAATTAGAGTGATAGCTTGAAAACGATAAATTTCAGACCAAACCATAGTTGATATACTTGGATTTTAGTATATGGCCAAGTTAGCGCTTAGGAAGGGAGCTTCCCAATGTGAAGGAATTTATATGGGATCTATAAAGAAAAATATACTAACAAGTTATTAGGTTTTCTTTTACTATTTGGACAAATTTTGAAAAAACAGGAGAACAAATAACATTTTGATCATGGCTAATTTGGTTTGTTTTTTACTATTATGACAAACTCCAACAAAAAGACAAAAGTTAACATCATGATCATGTTCTAGGGTTAGTTGGGATCTTGACTGTTTGCACAAACTCCAACAAAAGGAAAAAAAATTAGTGTTTGAGCACGGTCCATATAGTTGAGTTTTTTAGTGAGTTGGACAAAATCGCGAGGAGGGTCCATTTAATACTATGTTAGTGAGTAGGTACTCCTGAACCCATTTACAAAGTTTATATCGAATTACCATATATGTTTAAATTCATTGTTTGACTTTGATTTTTGTTCAATTTAATAGTAAATTCAATTTTAAGCAATGAGGTGTACATAAAAAAAACAAAGCACTTGAAAATAACGGGATCGATTTTTAAACTTTATAGTCCATAAGACTATACTATAATAGTTCTTGTGTGTAAACCTTTAGTTGTAAGGTAGACCTGCTAATATTTTCTTCAAACAGGTCTCAAAGTACAAAAAATAACATCTTGAGCATGGTTCATTTAATGCTATCTTGGTGAGTATCACGTGAATATGTAGTGGCCCTCAACACATTTAAGTTTTTATATATGCTTATCATATGCTTAAAGTCAGTCATCACATTTGATTATTATTAAATATAATATTAAATGGAGTTTTAAGCAATGAGTTGTATAGACAAAATAATGCATTAGAAAATATTTCATGATCTCTCTTTATAAACTATATTGTATGTAAGATTATATTCTAATAATTTATATGGTCTATAAGATTATATTATATAATAATTGTGCATTTGATTTTAAGGTACATAGAGGTTTATTATTTATGTATTTTAAAAACATACAAAAGATTAATGTATTTACATATACTTATTGTAAGTATAGGTTCAATATCGTTTTGATTTTTTCACTTTATAAATACATTTTCAACCAAGCATGTAGATATCTATACATTTAAATTAGTTGCTAGAGGCTATGCAATTTACATGCCTATGACTTCATCGTTGGTTTTCAATCCGCATATTGCTCAAATTGTTTGAAACTTTAATTTAAAAGATAATGGTCATGCTTGCTTATCACTTTCCATCTATTGATCATATCCATGTTCCTTTTCACCTTTTGGAACAATTGCTAATTAAATTACAAATTAAAAAATAATAATAATTAAATAATAAAATCATTCTCCAGCTATTATTCCAGGTTAGTTACTTAAATTCAAGACAAGGATCCATCCATCTCCAACTATAGTTTTTAGAAGTTCTCAAATGTCTGGAAATATCTTTTTTTTAAACACATAAAAAAACTACAACATATATTGATAGTATATGTAAATATGATGAGAGATTACATAGAAGGAAACATAAGAGGAAATCTATTTTTAACTATAAACAACATATTAAGAGACAAGTATACCAAAAGGAAGTAGTAGAAAGCTACAACATAAGGCTATTAGAAAGTGTGTAGTCCAAATATCCCTTAATAAGCCTAAAAACACACAATCTGGAGCAACAAAGAACTATAGCAGAAAAATAATATAAAGCCTTCCTCTACATGTAACATTTTTTGGAAAGATAATTTGTCATCTGGTTTTATTTTTTTTAAACATTATATATATATATATATATATATATATATATATATATATATTCTTGAGTTTACTCATCAACAACTTTGTATTTTTCTTTAAAAAAATAAAATAAAAAATAAATAAATCTTTTATTTTTACTAAACTGAAAGATGAAGAACAGAATATTGACATTATTATGATTTGAAGCACAAATTAATAAAGACTTTAAAGCACCATATATCCGGATGTCTTGAATATCTTCATAACATTTTAGGGAACACGGATTAAATACATTTTCAACATGTCTCAAAATACAAAAGTTCTTAGGTAACACGGATTATATATCTTTTCAACATGTCTCAAAATATGTTCGTGTCTACGAGTACAACCATAAAGTTGATTTTTATTTTACTTCGTCTCTATGAGTACAACCATAAAGTTGATTTTTATTTTAGTGTTTGCATTTGTATTTTTGTTTTAGTGTTCGTATTTGTATGTTTATTTCTATATCAAAAGTTTTTGTAATGAGTATATTTAAAAAAAAATATTGGATATTTTATCAAGAGTAGTGGTAATCTTAATTATTAAAAAAAGTTTATTAAAATTATTTTATATTTATTAATTATTTTATTTTAATAAAATATAAAAAATTCTTTAATAAAAATAATATATATATATTTCAATCATTTGAATTAATTTGTTAAATAAAACAACAATGCGTGCTAAAAAGAAAATTAAGTCCTTTAATTTAAATCATTAAAAATGTTTCAAAGTAAACCTTATAATTTTCGTGGAAACACTCGTCTCTTTTTCTGGTTTAACTTTATTATATTATCTCATTTTTAGAACATGTATGCTTTTCCCTCATGCACGCGCTTTTGAATCTGACTTTAGAAGCTCGACTTTATCTTGGTTTTAGAACATTTATGGGTTGCGTATTTGAACTTGATTTTTTTTTCAGTCGAAAAAACCATTCCTTGGTATTCATTGAATCAAAGAAACCTTTTACATCTTCAGACAGCACAAAAATATCAGATAATATTTTCCTATCCAAACATACATAGGTCATAAAAAGATACAAAATAGATACCCACATAAAAACAAAGGTACTTTGTGTGGTCTCTATTGAATTGTTTTGTGTCAAAGTTTTAATTGAAAAAAATTGTTTAGAGTTTTACATTAGATTTTTATATTTGATAGCTGAAGTTTTTGTTTGTTTGTTTGTTTGTTTTAATTTAATTTAATTTAAATTAAATTAAAGTATCATATTTAGTATATTATAATTTATATTTTAATATTTTTTTATTAATTATATTTTTCATTTTGATGAAGATTAATGGGAAAAAAACTTTTATTAATTATTTTTTTAATTTTATAGATAATATAAAATAATATAAATGATATTTAAATATTTTTACTTAATATATATTTATTATTTATTTTTAAAATTTGAGAATTTTTAGGTTTTTTTAGAACTTTAATGAGCAATTTATAAAAAAAAATATTAATTAACAAAATGTGTAAAACAAAGTATGTACACCTATATAAATTAAGTAGTCAATTTATGCATTCATAGGATCATTTTCTCATAAACAATGATGTATCATATTCACTAAATAACCATTGATGATGATGATATATTTATAAATATGTTAATTTTAGAAAATAAAAATTAAGATTATTTATTTTTTTCCATATTCACGCGCTTTTGAATCTGACTAAATCTCCATAGAGTAGGATAAAAAACAATTAAAACTCTTAGCATTGATTCTTGAACATTATCATGAGAGGAGTGTAAAATCCATGAAGAAGATTAGCCTGGCGCTGCTGTTGCAGCAGTTCTTGATGATCCTTGGCGCAAACACGGCACCATGTCCTACGGATTTTGATTACGTCCATCAAATTCAATGGGACGCATCTTCTTGCACGACGATGCAGCTGGGATCAAATAATGACGGGCAGTGCTGCCAGACAATGTTGAGCTTGTTCGCCGTAGGCTTAGCGCAGCACCTTAAAGACACCTCTATGTTCGAATTTTCCGACTATGCCACCGCCACTGCTTGCCTCAATGAATTCCAGCACCAGCTATCTTCCATGACTAAATTAGCTACACTCTCTCCGAACTTGGTCAGCCTCTGCCTGATGAACGACACATCCATGATGGTATCCAGTTCAGGTTTCTGCGATGGTATTGTAAAGACCAAACAAGACTGGACTAATCTGTTGGGCACAACTGCAATCGATTCGTCCTGCAAGGGGGATCTCTCCGACCAAATAGTCTGCAGTACATGCATTAATGACGCTCAGAAGATTACCGACAAATTACTCAACATGACTCAAAATTTTACCGAGGAAACCAGCCTCAAATGCTTCTACTTGGCGCTTCTCTACGCTGCCGGGGTAGTGAACGAACAAGGAGCGAAGTTGCCGGGCACCGCTAACTGTATATTTGGATTGGGCTTCATCACACCAAAAGCGAAACTCAATAGCCGACTGGTTTTTTTTCTCACTTTTGCCGGAGCTGCAGTTATCTTTGTTTTTGTCGCTGCGTTTGTGATCGTTCGTCTCCTGAAAGCGAGGAGGAAACGCGAAGCTGCACACAAGCAGTTTTTAAAGAGAAACATAGAGCTTCTGAGAGCAACTGTGCGACCCGACATAGGCGTAGTGTGGTTCGACATAGATGAAATGAACGCTGCGACCGACAATTTTAGTTTAGACAATATGATCGGACAAGGGGGCTACGGTACAGTGTATAGGGGAACGCTTCGCAACGGGCAGCCAGTGGCCGTGAAGAGAATCAGAAACTGCTCTGCCGAAGGGGATTCACAGTTTTTAAACGAACTGGAGATTATCAACAAAATCAGACACCGGAATCTGGTCGGTTTGAAAGGTTGCTGCGTTGATAGTGATGACAACTCCGGGCACCAGCGGTTTCTTATTTATGATTACATGCCCAATGGAAGTCTGGAAGACCATTTCTTCGGACGAAAGTCGAAGGCTCCACTAAACTGGCCGCGAAGGAAGAAAATAATCCTGGGGATTGCCAAGGGCTTGGGTTATCTTCACGGCAGTGTTCAACCCGCGATTTATCACAGAGACATCAAACCCGCTAACATTCTGCTGGATGACGAGATGAATGCCCGTGTGTCCGACTTCGGCCTGGCGAGGATGATGACTAAAGAAGAAGAGGAAGAATCCCATCTGACGACCAAAGTAGCAGGGACGCACGGCTACTTGGCCCCCGAATACGCTCTCTACGGCCAACTCACAGACAAGAGCGACGTTTACAGTTTCGGCGTTGTGTTGTTGGAGATCATGAGCGGAAGAAGGGCGCTGGATACCTCCCTGGAATCGGCGTCCTGTTACCTGATAACGGATTGGGCATGGACGCTTGTGAAATCAGGCAAAGGTATAGAAGTAATAGATGTAAGGATCCGTCACAGTGGGTCTATGAACATCATGGAGAGGTTCGTTTTAGTGGGCATTCTGTGTGCCCATGTTATGGTGGCTTACAGACCCACGATGGGGGAGGCTCTGAACATGTTGCAAGGGAACATTGAGATTCCTGAAATCCCCGACAGGCCTTTACCTATTAATTACCGATCTCTCAACGATGGAAATAATCAATCTCGGAATTAGATCGCTACTCTCTCCTGCCGACAGATAAAAGAAAAGATGCTCGAGTAGGTAGGTGACCCAGTTTGAAGGACTGTTATATCATTGGACGGTTGAAAATCTATAATTAACAATTAGTTGAAAAAAATAAAAAATAGATTTTGTGAGTTTGTGTGACATTAGAATTTTATTTAATACTTACGATCAATTTAGTTCTTGTGCTTAGTCTAACTCCACTATTGAGAGTTATGATAACTCAATTGTGTATTAGGCTTAATCTAATTCCATTTGAAAAATTGAGAGCTATGATAATTCAAAGATGTTATATTAAGTTTAATAACTATTATATTAACTTTTAAATTAACTATTAGATATAGTTTTTAGCTTAATTTCAATGGTGAGCTTAACTTTTGTATATATTATTTAGGAAAATACATTATCATTGTGTTATATATATCTCTATGGGGTATTCCAACACATTAATTTTATTAATATGGTTATTGCTAATAATAACTTAATTTTCATATACTTAATAAAAAGTATTTATGTTTTATTAATTTTTTAAATATTAATTAAATTGGATATATATCTCTTTGATTTTGAAATTTGGATTAAGCCAACATTGGATTGTAGAAAGTCTCCTCTTTTTAACACAATAAGTAAGAGATTTATAATTTGTTATAATTATAAAATTTATATTAACATTTGGTTTTTATTTATTGAATATAATATTTTTATTTATAATGTTTATAATATTCTTAACAAGTGAAATAGCAGCAAGGCTGCTTATACCTGCCTCTTAGAAGAGATTGAAAATATATAGAAATAAGATAATTTTGCTAAAGGAGTACTTTATTAAAAGAAGTTTATTCTAAAGTATTAAAGGAGTACTTTACAGTTTTATTTATTTATTCTACTTTTTTGATTAATACTCCAAAACTTCTTTTAGTACCTTAAAATAAATGCAAATAATTAATAAATACATATTTATATTTATTTAAAAAATAAATACAAATAATCAATCGTTTAACTTACACCTAAAAATAAGAGCATCAAAACTTAGAATAACGCATCAAAACTTACACTTAAAAATAACACAATCATCAAAACTTACACTTCATAATAACAATCAAAGACTTTAAATTCTAAAACAAAATGTGATTTTCTTATTCTACAAATGAAGATGTAATATATGGTCGAGAAGATGTAATATATGGTCGATTCTCTGTTTTCTTGGTTAAATTCAGGTAAGGTTATGTTTATCATGTTGGTTAAGCCTAGGTTGGGTTAGACAATTTCAGTGAAAAGCAAAAGCCGACAGTATTCCGATCCCAATATCCCACAGGTTGCAAAAAGAAAGCGAGAGCAAGAAAAGAAACAGAGTGTTGTTATTTTTGTGCATTTTGGTTCTGAAGATGATCAGACGACGCAAGCCAGAATTACTTAGACTAAAGCCTTCTACAAGCGTCCAAGTCGTTCCTCATCATCTTGTCACTGCTGCGCAAGCAAGGTATCCGTTCTTTCCAAAACTTTCCTCATTATTTTCTCTGTAACTAACCTAACATATTCATCAATTTAACGCTCTGCAGGAAAATTAGTGGACCTCAAGAACATCATTCACACGTCCACAAGACTGCCGAGAAGTGCAGAAGATGCATCCGTTGGAAGCGCGTCCTCATATTTTACGGAATTCTAAGTGAGTTTTGAGTCATCGTGACTTTCTTAGTATTACTTTAAAATGCAACAGATAAATTTAGTTTA
>LPNX010054735.1:35987-119571 GCA_001517045.1 Pseudotsuga menziesii
TTTGGAAAGTTTAATTTACAGAGAAAAGGATTCCGATCTCTAAATATTTCTTGCAGCCGAGGTACCAAATTTAATTAAAATGTGATTTACGGAGGAGGAGATTTCAAATTACTAAATATTAATTTGAAAGGAAGGCCAAGAAGTAAATTCAAGGAAAGTGTAATTTAGGGAGGAGCGCTGAAATTTCTAGTATTTCTTTAAAATGCATCTCTTGAAAGAAGCTAGTGCAAATGTAATTTACAGAAACTAAGACATATTTAGTTTTACAATGTGGCTCATAGATTCTATTGAACGTAAGTGTAATTTAGGGAAGAAGCAGAATTTCAAGTATTTCTTTATAACGCAACTCAAAAAATGAATGTAATTGTAATTTAGGGAAGAAGCATTCAGAGCTTCAAACATTTCTTTATAATGCAACTCCGGAAATGAATATAAGGAAATGGATTTTTATAATGCTAACTCAGGAAATGAATATAAAGAAGCAATCAGATTTTTAGGTATTTCTTTAAAATTCAGTCGCGTAGATTAAAATTAATGAAATTAATGTACAGAGAAGAACCATTGGGATTTCTATATGGATTGGATGGAGGATCATGACCGGCACTCGCAGAGGCTGCACTATTACATAGCGGCGGGCCTGGGGTTCCAACCCGCAGTAGAAGAAGAGCTGAAATGCTACAGAAACTATTGCACAGTTAGCGCGGTCCCTGCCAAGCCGCTCCACATCAAAGAGATGCTGATGCCTGATTGGAAGCCTCTACTGGAGAACGCTTTCGCGTGGCTGGGAGATTGGCGTCCTTCGGCCATTCTAGGCTTTCTGCTAACCTGCCACGAGGTGGATGCAGTCCAGCTGCCACCTCATCACGTGGACTTCGTGAAAGAGCTGATAAGGATCAGCCACCACAACGAGACCATCCTCGACGAGGAGATGGCAGAGTACCAGGCCATATCAGCATTTAACCCCGCGGTCGCCACCCCTCGCAACGCACATCAGCCTCTTCCTGCGCTCTTTTTCGCTTTGCACGACAGCAGCAATACAAGTAATAATAAGAACGACGCGCAGATGAAAAGCCACGTCAAGGACGACCTGGTGACCTGCATGCGAAGGGATCTTACGCGGATGAACAGAATTGTGATGCAGGCCCACGATATGCGTTTCAATGCCGTGGAGGTTGTGGTGAACCGGCTGCTGACATGGACGCAGGCTACACGTTTCTTGTTTCTTTTGGCCAAGTTCCAAACCACGTTTCATGCCTTTGCTGTGTCAGGATGGATATATTCGGTACTTTACTGTCTCTTTTCTTTTAAACGTGGATTTCATTAACAGAAATATTAACGTATCTACTTAATTTATTGGTTCGATAATTTATTGGTTGTATTCTGGTTTGGAAGTTGAAACAATTTCGCTTCAGATGAGCAAACCAGCGTAAGAAGATCCCGGTGTGGTTCAGGTTGAAAAGTTCGGGTGAATCAGTTCCCCTCTTCTATGTGCTACGTGTAATTGTGCAAGATGATCAAGACTGCACCATTTTCTTGAAAATTCTTTGTTCGTTTGCTGTCTTCGCAATATCATTTTCTTGAAAATAATAGATGACGTCATGGTCCACTGATTTTGGTTTTTATGTTGATGACATCATGTTGCCACATGTCAACCCAAATCCAGATACCAAATCCCAAGGCTGACATCACCTCCTATCCACCAATCAGCTGTTGACAAAAATTGCTTTTTAACAAAATTAAAAAAAATATTTTACAAACCCCTAAGTCTCACTTTGCAAAACAGGTTCTGATTTTTTATAGCTGCATCAAAAAACACCAGCTAATAGCAAAGTCAACCAAAATCAAAAGGTGATGGATTACAATATACCTGCTAAGGCAGGTATAATAAAATGGTTTTACTTTATAATGTCTACTTAGTTTTCATTTGAGATTTGGGGTGGATTAATCTAACCACAAACTAAATGGATTCATGTGTTAGTAATATATATAATAGCTTTACAAAATGTTTTTAATATTCTATTTATTTTGTTTGCACATTTTATATATGAGTTATTTAATTGAACATTGTATTTTTTTTTTTATTCAATATGAATATGAAAAACAAGGTTCTTTTAAGTGAGTTATTTAATTATTTAATACTTTGTGTATTTTTTTATAAAATAATTTAATGTCCCATTATGTTAAATTTTGTTTTCTTCAGTTAGATGTAATTTATAAATTATATGATTTTTATATCATAATGTTAAATCTTATTTTTTTTCTTTTAAATGTTATGTAATTCATAAATTATATGATAAATATTAACTTTCTTCCAGAAATATCAAGTTGGCATAGCCTCTTCCCATCTTGTAAGATAATCCACTTTGTTTATAATGTACCTATCCCCTCAATAGCATGCTAGTGGATTGATAGGCCCAGTAAAGTCAATTTTCTAGCACGCATATTCCACAACATCCACAAACAAATTTGGCCACTAGAGCCTTGCATGAAGTACCTTTCATCTAGTAGCCTTCCCACCATAATGCCCATTACTTTAGCCATCATGGGCCTCCCAAGATACTACCTTCCATTCATGATTTGACACGCATCTAAGTCCTTTATTAGCTAGATTCAACAATAAGGTATTTTATAGCGCCCCACGAACAAAAGTGACATGACTACTGGATAGGATATTCTATTTATACTGTCTGGAGAGGGCCCCGTGGGACTGGCTACTCTAATGTGCATTTCTTATCTGCTTTTTTCCTCCCTTTGAAGTTATTTCCTACATACAATTAGGTATATCCTTACCATTTCTTTCCTGACTTTAAGGGCTTTCATTTCTTTCATAGCTGTTAATAACCTTTATTTTAAAGCATGTTAGGGTATTCTAAGTTGTGGTCATTAGGGTTGGTTATTTTACACTTGGAATATTTTCATTGGTCTATTAGTAATATTATAGCCGAGGGAACTAGAGACGCACCCCTAGAAACAACAAACTTGGGGCCAACTACCCCTTACACTGCTTCCAACTAATACACCTCATATCCTGCATTTACCTAGGCAATGGAAGCCCACGAGATTTCCCAGATCTAAACTCTACTAGAATGTTGTTGCTACATGTCTTCCCATTAGTGCCCCTGTTAATTAGTAGTACAACATAAGAAGGATGTAATAGTCAAGTAGCATCCTACCAGGGGTGAGTTAACTTAATATGATATTAATATAATGTTATTTTTTTAAGTTATGAGTTCATTAAATTAATCTCATATTAATATAATGTCATTCTTTTATTAATTTAATTTCTAGAAATTTTATTATCAAAATCTTTTTCTTTAATTTTTTTATTTATCACTCATTCGAATTGGATGAGAGGGTACTTTTATGAGAATATTTGAATTGATATTACTCACAAGTTTAGTATTAATTTAATTATGAGACTCGGTTTTTGATATTACTCACATACTGCCTTTTGATATTACTCACATAGTGGACATGATTGTGTCTCTCTGATGATGTATTGATGTGGTGCTAAAACCTCAGTAAATGATTGAAATTTCTCTTTCTTTGGACTAAGAATCTGAGGTTTGTATCCTTACTCTATAAACCTACCTCTTGAGAGCTCTCTCTCATCATTATAATTTTAAAAATAATGTACCATCCCTTTTTCTTAAGTTAGAATCATTTATTTGTGTTTATGCGTCTAATAATTATTATTAATTATTATTTTAACATTTAAGTAATTATTATTCTTAAGTTAGAATAATTTTGTGTTTACATCTTTAGCAATTATTATCACTATTTTAACATTTAAGTAATTATTATCATTGCAAGAATAATGTTCCTTTTCTTGAATTGGAATCATTAACCGATGGCTTTATAATTGACATAGTCAACATATAGCTAAACCCATAGTTTTGTAATTTAAATGATCAACCTATATAGTTAAAATGGGACTAGATATCCCTCAAGTAAAAAATAATAGAATCGTACATTCATCCAAAAGACTAAAAATTTGATATGGGATTTAAGCCTTATTCTCCATCATATATCAAAATTTGTTAACATGCAGAAACCAGAAAGGGTTGATAATGTTTTAGGCATACAACGGTCTCAAATAAAGTAAGTGTGTTATGCCATCATCCTCTTCATTAATCTTCCAAGTGCCTTGTGACATTATCATTTTTTTCGGATTTCTTATTTTTAGTCCCTGCCATCAGCTAGCAGGGACTCTATGAACGGCCTTGCCGTCGTTTTCAATTACCTTGCACGCAAAACAAAACAAAAATGAATTATTAATCCTAAGTTTGCATTCAAGAATTTATAACACAGTTGTTTTATCTAATTATTAGTCCCTGTTCATTTGACATCTATTTGCCCACGGTTTTCTCAACCAATTGGAAAATTGAAACTCTTATTTGGCCTCTTCTCCAGGTGGGTATATTTTTCAACATCATGTTATCCTAAGTTTCAATATCAGCTTGGTAAAAAAACGACCGAAATGTGTTAATGCTATTACTCCCTTAGCATTAGTTTGCGAGTGATTTTTAACATTAAATGTTTGTTTGATACAGAGAAATACTCTTCCACCCACCGCCTTGCTCTTCGGTGGAGGGAAGCCTTACTCTTCGATCCACCATCGCCACGTATTTTAAGAAGGCATAACCGACTCTCAGGTGAGACCATGTTCCATGAACAATATAGTAAGCCGAAAATTGGGCTTGACATGATGCTGGGGATCAATTGTCATTCGGTAATGAAGAAGAACATTAGCGGCCAGGCATATAATAGCTGCAATCAGAGTGTCCGTAGTCATGAATCCTCTACAGTGGATTTCCATCATTTAATGCTGTATTTCACAATTGGGAAAGAAAGACAGAGAATTCCAGATGTTCCGGCCATATAATTTGTTCCAAGGCTGTGTATGAGAGCTTCCATTTTATTGGCCAGTGAGCATCTTCTATAGAGATGGCCAACACAGGGATTTCATATTTTTATCTTCAACTAGTGTTTTTTCCAACTATATTTGGCTTACTGAACTTCAAACTAAACTAGGAAGCTGCTACCGCTTCAGATATACTAGGCAAGACATGATTTCTAAATCACTCATTATATCAGAGCATTCTAGTAAGGACTGCACAATAGGGTGGCCTTTAGTCGAGCATACTCAACTGCAAATAAAGCCCCTTTCTTCTGTATTTCATAACTTTTATTGATAAAACTGAGAAAACCTTACCTTGCTATATTCTTCTCGGAGTAGTGATATCAATGTTTGAACAAAGTGCTTTCATTTGATTCTACCTCTGCCTTTCTACCAGTTTGTGAACATCACTATTACCAATACATTCCCTGCTTGCCTCATGATCATGACCCCTTCCTTCTCCTGCTTTCTTCCTTAGATGGCTCCTTGTCGGTGGAAAAATAGGGTTTCTGAAAATAAGCAGAGAATTTGCCTGCAATTGACAGGTTAGGGTTTTCTCTGGGTCTTGTATGTTAGTTACGAAATTCTGCCAACATTGCGTTTCGGTTGGTGAAGATTCATCAGCACTACTCTGATCAAGCTACACCAACGAGCTGTTCCGAGCAAGCCATAATCGTGCGGCCTTTTTTTCGTGGAGAGGGCATCAAATATTACGGTTACAGAAGCATCATTATCAATACAGCTTCATGGCTCCACAAAGTTAGCAATTTCACTCCCTCACAGTGTCTAGCTTGGGATGACAAATGAAGCAAGCAAAATAAACTAACAAAAGCTAGTAAAACATGGAAGAGATAATAATAGAAATCCTAACTGATTTTCAATATGGTCCATTTGAGCTATGACATCTAAATAAATATAGAACACATAAAACCAGAAAATTTTATGCTCTACACAAAGGGACATGCAAATATGTTCAATTTGATCAATTACTCTTCAGATTTTGAAAAATAAGATATACAACAAAACCCCATCTTGAATCTGTCAATTATTGACAGAAAGGAATATATAGGTAAAATCAATAGACTGAGCATGACAATGAGCAGATAGGAGAGAACAATGATTTTTGTTGTCTATATGTTATTGTTCCAACTTAATGATTGATATACAAGAAAATGTATGTATAGGCTGTTCTTTTGATTCTTCAAGATGAGAATAGCAGAATACTTTATTCAATGAAACACGAAGGAATAGAGAAACATTACCTCCTTATCAGACTCCTCTTTTTCATTGGGTTGATCATTACCCCAAACAAAGGGTGCAGTAGTTATTATCATCCTCACAGCCCCTGGTTCAATGTATTTACATCCCCTAGTTTTGCATATCTGGTCGCTGCTTCCATCGGGATATTTGACATTAGAGGAAATTTCAACTCAAAATGGGCCTCCTAAAATGAATTAATAAAATAATAGTTAAAATAATAAAATAATATTTATTAATTTTGGAGGAAGAAAAGAAAAAAACTACTTTTTTGTTTGTATTTTTGACATATCTCCCTGTGTTTTTACTCAAATTTCAATCGGGAGATCTCGTTAGATGCGGAATTAAATTCCGCATCCAACGACATCATCATTCCATTTTTTCAGGTTTTTCTTGTTTTTGGGGTAGCAGGGCCCATCAAAAGTATGCCGAGTGGGTACTTGTTGGATGCAGAATTTAATTCCGCATCCAACGAGATCTCCCGATCGAAATTTGAGTAAAAACACAAGGAGATATGTAAAAAATACAAACAAAAAAAATAGTTTTTTTTATGATACCTATCCCCAAATTTATATTAAAAAAGTGTTTAAGACCTATACAGTATTTCAAATTTAAAGCAATTTCATTGGCTAACACATGATGACATGGAATTTGAATAAAAGTTAAAAGGCCCATTTTGAGTTGAAATTTCCTCTAATGATTGTGAAAATTCTGATGACACAAGGGTTGGAACAAGCATTTGAGCAGAGTATGACTGTTCAGCATGTCTGGATTCAAAGCCCACCATTTCAGTTATATATGTTTCCTTTGGCAGCTTGATTCATGTCTCTAAAGCTCAGCTCGAGGAAATAGCCATAGGTCTCAGGGAAAGTAGGCAACCCTTCCTCTGGGTCCTTCGTCCTGACATCATAGCTTCTATGCTCTCATATTTCTTACGGACGAGATCGGAAGCCAGGGGCTCGTTGTTTCATGGTGTGATCAGCTACGATTGTTATCTCATCCCTTCCTTGCCAGATTCAATACTCACTGTCGATGGAATTCCATGCTACCATAGCTCTTGAAGTTCCCCTGTTTGGATTTCCTTTTGGTCTATTTACGCAGAAAAAGCATGGGTGTCATGGCAGAAAAAGCATGGGCATGGGAGCGGCGTTTAGATCACCAGCAACATGGTTTTGGACGTGCACATGTGCAAGTCTGTACTGCAAGTGTCTTGTAGACTGCTGCAATGTCGTAGGAAGTCAATGACTACGTGCCCATTCAAAAAAAACTCAAAACCGCCAAAACTGTCCAAGTGGGAGGTGCCCACGGCATCTAAATAAAGCTGTCACGCATTGGAGCAACGCAAGTTAATTTAATGTATATTATAAGTCTTGTTGCCTTTAAAAGATTATCTATTGCACGATCTATGTTGAGATGACTGTAAACTTTTGCTCTGGTAAGCAGATTTGTTACTGTACTCATTATTTCTTTTATTATGGACTTTCTCTTGAGTTTAGAAGTTACTGAATAAAAAAAACTCAAGTTACTCAAAAAAAAAAAAAATTTAAGTAAACTCAGGTAACATTCTTACTATCACAAACCATAACTAATATGCTTTGAAAAGACTGCTAATTTGACTGAGTAACATTTTGTGCATCATTGCATTCTGTATTGATTTTCATATCATAAACACACACATTAACCCTTTTTTTCCATATCATTCTGTATTGATTTTGTGCACCGTTGCATTGCATTAACCCCTTTTTCCAGCTAGAAACAATGAATCCTCGGTGGATATCATAATTATAGAGTATGAGCATCATTTACCTAGACTGTACGAATTGACAATTAATATTATCAAGGAGGGAACCGGAAAAGGTTAAAGTTTGGGAGTCTTCCAAGTTCGATAAGATTAATGCTTCTCCTCGGAGCTTGCAAGGAGCTTATTCAACAGAAAAAACAATAAGTCATGCTCAATAATAGTTTACTTGGACTCTTTCATTCGCTTTGAAGAAGCTCTCGTTTTACTTCCTCCATAGCTACTTGAAAATCGTGCCTTTGAACTTATAAACTTATGCTAAATATGAAGAGGTTGAGTTGAGTATTAAATGAAGAGGCTGAGTTGAGTATTAAAAGAAGACGACATCCATGAGATGTATTTGAAGAGATTGAGAAGATGCGGCCACCCAATCTACAACTTCCCATTATTAGTGAGAAGGATCTGTGGTTTGTTGTCTTCAATCTAGACTCATTGCAAGATTCTAGAGCGGTGGAACCCGGTTAAAAAGGATTATGCTCTACGATATCAAATTCATTTAAAATTCCACCTACTCTGTAGGAGTATCCAGCCCGATTAGCCAAATAATTAATAGCTTTAATATGTTCTGAAGAAAATAGGCATAATCTCGTGCACCGACCATTACCTAAATTTTGATATCTAGATCGGCGGGTCAAAGCTTCAAGAGCGTTGAGAGCGCCAATGGGTAGAGACTTTGGGAGTTCCCTTTGCATATACATTATCTCTAAATTGCCTTTTGAATTCTGCAAGTCTAATATTCTTCACACACACTATTCTATCTGATAACGCTCTTATTTCAAATGCACCATGACTTGACCTCTAACTTCAAATGACTTAATTGTCTTATGAGTCTTTCTGCAGTCCTTACAACATGTGTCTTGCAATATTTCTAAGAATTGTTGGAAAAATGTAATTATTCGCAGATCTGTGCTTGATTTCCAGCTGACTCTGTCAGAGTCTGTACAAGCCATGATCTTGTTTGTCAGTCTGACAAGAAGGAAAAGTCCACAAGTAGGCAGCGTAACTCAGTCGAATTTATTTCAGAAGTTAAGTTGTTAGGTAGATAGTTATTGCAGTTTTTAATGGAAAGTAAGTCAGCAAGTAAGTCGGTCTATGTTGTAGCAATCTTCAGGTTGCCTATAAATAGAAGAAGCATTTTGTAAATCAGTTGAGAACACGAACACAGGAACACAGACACAAAGGAACTCCAGGTGAGAAAGAGAAGTTGAAGCTCAAGCTTCTGTGCATTTGATTTAGCCGAAGAGCTGAAGCTTTGTAGACGGACGAGTTTGTAACAGACAAGTTTGTATTACTTTGTATTTCCGCATAGTTAAATATATGAAATAGTTTGTGGTTGAATTCATGATTATTTGGCCGCTCATGTTTTCAGATTTACTTCTGTAAATGTCTTTTACAATTACTGATAAGTAAAAGAACAAGAACCCATAAAAATCTCACCACGTGAAAGTTCCAGGTTTTACCGCACTTTGTTCGACTCAAATATTCCTACATATTTGGGCATATGTTTTCCATAAGTTATTTGGATCTGTAAATGTGGTCATTTTACTTCATCTTACTCGCAGGTGAAAAGTATTTGTAATTTCTTAAGTCTTTAGACTAAGAAACATATTCTATCATTCTGATCACAGATAAGTTGATCGCATCAAGCATCAACTTGATCGCATCAACTTGATCGCAGATAAGTTGATCGCATCAGGCATCAACTTGATCGCTCATATCAGCTTGATCGCAGGTATTAACTTGGTTGCATGCATAAACTTGATCGCAGATAAGTTGATCGCATCAGGCATCAACTTGATCGCAAAGAAGTTGATCGCATCAAGCATCAACTTGATCGCATCAGGTATCAACTTGATCGCACATATCAACTTGATCGCAGGTAAAAAAGTTAGTCGCAGTAAAAAGGTGGTCGCAGTAAAAACAGGTCGGAGTTAAAAAGTGAAATTTTTAAATATTGACGGAGCCCTAAACCCAAGTTTAGTTGGCTTAGTTTTGGCTATCTGGTATCAGAGCAAGGTTTATATCAGTCCAAGATTTTAGGAAAGAAATCTTGTCTTAAAAAGTGGAAATTAATTTTCTGAGGAAAGTTAATTAAAAAAATTAAAATGGCTTCCACTTCTGGTTCATTACAACCTCCAAGTTTTACAGGAAAGAATTATGAATATTGTTCTTTAACAATGAAGGCTTTATTCAGAGGACAAGATGTTTGGGAGATAGTCCAGCATGGTTATGCAGAACCAACAGACATGGCAGCATATAACAATCTCACACAGGCTAAGAAAGATGTCTTGAGAGAAAAGAGGAAGAAAGATGGAAAAGCTCTATTTTTCATACATCAAGCTATGCATGAGAGCATACTCCCAAGAATAGCAGCAAACATGAATGCCAAGGAAGCATGGGATACATTGGAGACTGCCTATCAAGGTTTGGATAAGGTAAAGACATCCAAGCTACAAATTCTGAGAAAAGATTTTGAATCTCTGTGCATGAAAGATTCAAAGAAGGTAGACACATTCTGCACCAGAGTTGTTGGGTTGATAAACCAACTGAAATCTCATGGAGAACCCATATTAGACCAAAGGGTTGTTGAAAAAATTCTCAAAAGTCTTCCCCCAAGATTTGAAAATTTGGTTGTGACTTTAGAGGAACACACAAACATGTCGACATTTAGCATTGATGAGCTGCAAGCTTCACTCATCAATCATGAACACAGAATCAGTAGATCACAGACATCATTGGAAGGTGCATTTGCAGCACAGTCATCCATAAGCTGTGGTAGAGGCAGGGGGAGAAACAACTTCAAAGGCAGAGGAAGAAGTTCTTCAAGAGGAGGACGAGGCAGAAGTCCTGCAAATGTCAGTGGCAGAGGAGATAACCAGAACCCAAGTCAGCCAAGTGGCCAGAGGTTTGATAAATCAAAAATTCAATGTCATTACTGTAAGAAGTTTGGTCATTATGCATATGAATGTAGGAAGAAACAATATGACCAAGGAAGGCAAAGCCCAAGTCAGTCAACCAGCACCAATACTTCGACAGGTGCAATGTTAATGGCATCGACATCTCCACTTGGATGCAATGTTTTTCAAGAAAGTCCACATGACATATGGTATTTAGACTCAGGATGCAGCAACCATATGACTGGTAATTTAGATCTGTTTTCCAGTCTAGACACTTCAGTTAAAACTGATGTCTCTCTTGGAAACAATGTCCAAGTCACTGTCTTAGGAAAAGGAACTGTTGATATTCTAACCAAACAGGGGGAGAGTAAGTATATCCCTGATATCTATCATGTTGATGGTCTGAAACATAATCTGTTAAGCATTGGACAGTTGTTACAAAAAGGCTACAGAGTCTACATGGAAGATGAACCCTGTGTGATCAAAGACAAGCGTCCAAGTGACCAGCTAATCGCAAAAGTGCCAATGACAAGCAACTGCTTGTTTCCATTGAGGATAGTTCCCAACATAAAAGGGAAGACAAAGACAAGAGCTGCATTCAAGGAAGAAAGTGAAGAAACAGTCGAGATCCTCGATAAGAAAGAAAATTGCAGTGCTAATTTGCAAGCTGCATTTCAGACAGAAGTTCAGGATGAATCCTGGTTGTGGCATTTTAGATTTGGACATCTGAATTTTGGTGGGCTGAAGCTACTGCACACAAAGAATATGGTGAAGGGATCACCATTGATCGACAGACCAGAGAGGGTTTATGAAGGCTGCATTTTTGGCAAGCAGCACAGAGAGACATTTCCAGTCAGAAAGTCCTATAGAGCACGCACACCACTTGAAATTGTGCACTCTGACATTTGTGGTCCAATGCAGACATCATCCATTGGTGGCTGCAAGTATTTTCTAACCTTTATTGATGACTACTCAAGAAAGACATGGGTATATTTCTTGAAACATAAATCTGATGCATTTGGTTATTTTCAGCAGTTCAAGGAACTCGTGGAGAACCAGAGTGGTCACCGCATCAAGATCTTAAGGACCGACAGAGGAGGTGAATATGTTTCAAATGAATTTCTAAATTTTTGCAAGACCCATGGCATACAAAAACAATTCACTGCAAGGTATACACCTCAACAGAACAGCATAGCTGAAAGAAAGAACATAACCATCATGGAGATGGCACACAGCATGTTGGCAGCCAAGCACTTGCCAAATGAGTATTGGGGTGAAGCAGTCGCAACTGCCGTATACATTATGAACCGATGTCCGACAAAGAGTGTGAAGAACAAAGTTCCCCAATAAGCATGGACAGGTATGAATCATAGTGTCTCACATTTAAAAGTTTTTGGTTGTGTTGCATATGCTCATATTCCAGATGAGCTGAGAAGGAGGCTAGACAAGAAGGGACAGAAATGTATTTTTGTCGACTATTCAGAAGATACAAAAGCATACAAGTTGTATGACCCCGTCACAAAGAAAGTGATAATCAGTCGGGATGTTCAATTTGTCGAGAATGAATCATGGGATGGAACCGTCGACACAAATGTCAATATTGTGTCGAACATTGACAATGATGATATGGAAGAGGAAGTGGTTCAAATACCACATGTAAGTCAACCGGTAGGAGCACCGTTGACTCCCATGACACCAAGACATGGTTCAGCACAAGGACCATCGACACAAGTAGCAGCTCAAGCTACACCGACAAGTACACCAAGAGGATAGCAGACTCCATCAAGCATTTCATCTAGGTCGACATCGACATAATCGGTGAAGACAAGAAGTCTGCGAGAGATATATGAAGCTGGTACACCTAATTCATTCTCTCTGTTTGCATTATTTTCTCCTATATATGATCCACTAACATTTGAAGAAGCTGTTGAAGAAGAAGTATGGGCACAAGCCATGGATGAAGAAATAGAATGCATTGAGAAAAACCAGACATGGGAACTGGTTGATGTACCAAAAGACAAAGATGTAATCAGTGTCAAATGGATTTATAAGACAAAGCAAGATGCTGATGGGAATGTGCAAAAGCACAAGGCAAGAATGGTAGCAAGAGGGTTCACTCAACAACCCGACATCGACTTCAATGAAACGTTCGCACCTGTTGCACGCATGGATACAGTCAGAACAGTTTTGGCCATTGCTGCACAAAACAAATGGCATGTTCATTAAATGGATGTCAAGTCGGCATTCTTAAATGGTTGTCTAGAAGAGGAAGTATATGTGGAACAACCACAAGGGTATGAAGTTCCAGGTCAAGAGCACAAAGTGTACAGGCTGGAAAAGGCATTATATGGTTTGAAGCAAGCTCCTAGAGCTTGGTACAGTCGGATTGATTCATATCTCATTGAAAATGGATTTCACAGAAGTGAAAGTGAACTGACTTTGTACACCAAATTCGATGAGCAAAGTAAGATGTTAATTGTCTGCCTGTATGTAGATGATTTAATATTTACTGGTGATTATGGCATAGCAGATTTTAAAACAGTCATGGAAAGTGAATTCGAAATGACTGATCTGGGGCTTATGAAGTTTTTTCTGGGCATTGAAGTTCAGCAGTCTGAAAGTAGTATTTTTATATCACAGTCTAAGTATGCAAGTGAAGTTCTTAAAAGTTTTAACATGTCTAACTGCAAGACAGCCCCAACACCAGTGATAACAGATTTAAAATTAAGCAAGGATGATGAAGGATCCACTGTAGATCCTACGCTGTTCAAAAGGCTTGTTGGCAGCCTTATGTATTTGACAACAACAAGACCAAACATTCTGTATGGAGTAAGTCTGATCTCAAGGTTCATGGAGTCACCAAAAGACTCACATTGGCAAGCAGGTAAAAGAATTTTGAGATATGTAAGTGGCACAAAAGACCTTGGTATTATGTATTCAACCTCAGAAAATTTTAAACTCATTGGTTACACTGACAGTGACAATGGAGGCAGCATAGATGACATGAAAAGCACATCTGGATACACATTTCATTTTGGTACAGGTGTTGTTTCATGGGCTTCAAAGAAACAACCCATATTAATTCTATCTTCAGCTAAAGCAGAGTATGTTGCAGCAACAAGTGCTGCATGTCAAGCTGTCTGGATGAGAAGAGTCTTAAAAGACTTGTCACAGAACCATCAAGAACCAACAACAATCTTCTGTGACAAAAATTCAGCCATAGCATTATCAAAGAATCATGTGTTTCACAAGAGAACCAAGCACATTGACACAAGGTTTCATTTTATAAGAGAGTTGGTAAACGACAAGGAAATTTGTTTGGAATTTTGCAGGTCTGAAGACCAACTTGTCGACATCTTCACAAAGCCACTGGCAAAGGACATATTCCAGTATCTGTGTAGTTATCTTGGAATGACAAGTTCTCCACAGGGAACTCTGTCATGAGCAGAGCATGTCTAAGCTCTGAAACATTTTGTAAATTTTGTTTTAAAAACTCCATCTGCTTATAATTAAAGGGGAGTGTTGGAAAAATGTAATTATTCGCAGATCTGTGCTTGATTTCCAACCGACTCTGTCAGAGTCTGTACAAGCCACGATCTTGTCTATCAGTCTGACAAGAAGGAAAATTCCACAAGTAGGCAGCGTAACTCAGTCGAATTTATTTCAGAAGTTAAGTTGTTAGGTAGATAGTTATTGCAGTGTTTAATGGAAAGTAAGTCAGCAAGTAAGTCGGTCTATGTTGTAGCAATCTTCAGGTTGCCTATAAATAGAAGAAGCATTTTGTAAATCAGTTGAGAACACGAACACAGGAACACAGACGCAAAGGAACTCCGGGTGAGAAAGAGAAGTCGAAGCTCAAGCTTTTGTGCATTTGATTTAGCCGAAGAGCTGAAGCTCTGTAGACGGACGAGTTTGTAACAGACAAGTTTGTATTACTTTGTATTTCCGCATAGTTAAATATATGAAATAGTTTGTGGTTGAATTCATGATTATTTGGCCGCTCATGTTTTTAGATTTACTTTTGTAAATGTCTTTTACAATTACTGATAAGTAAAATAACAAGAACCCATAAAAATCTCACCATGTGAAAGTTCCAGGTTTTACCGCACTTTGTTCGACTCAAATATTCCTACATATTTGGGCATATGTTTTCCATAAGTTATTTGGATCTGTAAATGTGGTCATTTTACTTCATCTTACTCGCAGGTGAAAAGTATTTGTAATTTCTTAAGTCTTTAGACTAAGAAACATATTCTATCATTCTGATCGCAGATAAGTTGATCGCATCAAGCATCAACTTGATCGCAAATAAGTTGATCGCATCAACTTGATCGCAAATAAGTTGATCGCATCAAGCATCAACTTGATCGCAGATAAGTTGATCGCATCAAGCATCAACTTGATCGCATCAACTTGATCGCAGATAAGTTGATCACATCAACTTGATCGCATCAGGCATCAACTTGATCACTCATATCAGCTTGATCGCAGGTATTAACTTGGTCGCATGCATAAACTTGATCGCAGATAAGTTGATCGCATCAGGCATCAACTTGATCGCAAAGAAGTTGATTGCATCAAGCATCAACTTGATCGTAGATAAGTTGATCGCATTAGGTATCAACTTTATCGCACATATCAACTTGATCGCAGGTAAAAAAGTTAGTCACAGTAAAAAGGTGGTCGCAGTAAAAACAGGTCGGAGTTAAAAAGTGAAATTTTTAAATATTGACTGAGCCCTAAACCCAAGTTTAGTTGGCTCGGTTTTGGCTATCTGGTATCAGAGCAAGGTTATATCAGAGTAAGGTTTATATTAGTCCAAGATTTTAGGAAATAAATCTTGTCTTAAAAAGTGGAAATTAATTTTCTGAGGAAAGTTAATTAAAAAAATTAAAATGGCTTCCACTTCTGGTTCATTACAACCTCCAAGTTTTACAGGAAAGAATTATGAATATTGGTATTTAACAATGAAGGCTTTATTCAGAGGACAAGATGTTTGGGAGATAGTCCAGCATGGTTATGCAGAACCAGCAGACATGGCAGCATATAACAATCTCACACAGGCTGAGAAAGATGTCTTGAGAGAACAGAGGAAGAAAGATGGAAAAGCTCTGTTTTTCATACATCAAGCTATGCATGAGAGCATACTCCCAAGAATAGCAGCAAAGATGAATGCCAAGGAAGCATGGGATACATTGGAGACTACCTATCAAGGTTTGGATAAGGTAAAGACATCCAAGCTGCAGATTCTGAGAAAAGATTTTGAATCTTTGTGCATGAAAGATTCAGAGAATGTAGACACATTCTACACCAAAGTTGTTGGGTTGATAAACCAACTGAAATCTCATGGAGAACCCATATCAGACCAAAGGGTTGTTGAAAAAATTCTTGGAAGTCTTCCCCCAATATTTGAAAATTTGGTTGTGACCTTAGAGGAACACACAAACATGTCGACATTTAGCATTGATGAGCTGCAAGCTTCACTCATCAATCATGAACACAGAATCAGTAGATCACAGACATCATTGGAAGGTGCATTTGCAGCACAGTCATCCATAAGCCATGGTAGAGGCAGGGGGAGAAACAACTTCAGAGGTAGAGGAAGAAGTTCTTCAAGAGGAGGACGAGGTAAAAGTCCTGCAAATGTCAGTGGCAGAGGAGATAACCAGAACCCAAGTCAGCCAAGTGGCTAGAGGTTTGATAAATAAAAAAATTCAATGTCATTACTGTAAGAAGTTTGGTCATTATGCATATGAATGCAGGAAGAAACAATATGAACAAGGAAGGCAAAGCCCGAGTCAGTCAACCAGCACCAATACTTCGATAGGTGCAATGTTAATGGCATCGACATATCCACTTGAATGCAATGCTGTTCAAGAAAGTCCACATGACATATGGTATTTAGAATCAGGATGCAGCAACCATATGACTGGTAATTTAGATCTGTTTTCCAGTCTAGACACTTCAGTTAAAACTGATGTCACACTTGGAAACAATGTCCAAGTCACTGTCTTAGGAAAAGGCACTATTGATATTCTAACCAAATAGGGGGAGATTAAGTATATCCCTGATATCTATCATGTTGATGGTCTGAAACATAATCTGTTAAGCATTGGACAGTTGTTACAAAAAGGCTACAGAGTCTACATGGAAGATGAACACTGTGTGATCAAAGACAAGTGTCCAAGCGACCAGCTGATCGCAAAAGTGCCAATGACAAGCAACCGCTTGTTTCCATTGAGGATAGTTCCCAACATAAAAGGGAAGACAAAGACAAGAGCTGCATTCAAGGCAAAAAGTGAAGAAACAGTCGAGATCCTCAACAAGAAAGAAAATTGCAGTGCTAATTTGCAAGCTGCATTTCAGACAGAAGTTCAGGATGAATCTTGGTTGTGGCATTTCAGATTTGGACATTTGAATTTTGGTGGGCTGAAGCAACTGCACACAAAGAATATGGTGAAGGGATTACGAGGAATTAAATTACAAATTAAAAAATAATAATATTAAATAATAAAATCATTCTCCAACTATTATTCCAGGTTAGTTACTTAAATTCAAGACAAGGATCCATCCATCTCCAACTATAGTTTTAAAAGTTCTTAGGAAACACATATTAGATATATTTGTAAATATCTGGAAATATCTTTTTTTTTACACATAAAAAAATTATAACATATATTGATAGTATATGTAAATATGAGGAGAAATTACATAGAAGGAAACATAAGAGGAAATCTATTTTTAACTATAAACAACACATTAAGAGACAAGTAGACCAAAAAGAAGTAGTAGAAAGCAACAAAATAAGGCTATTAGAAAGTGTGTAGTCCAAATATCCCATAATAGGCCTAAAAACACACAATCTGGAGCAACAGAGAACTATAGCAAAAAAATAATATAAAGCCTTCCTCCACATGTAACATTTTTTGGAAAGATAATTTGTCATCTGGTTTTATTTTTTTTAAACATTATATAAATATATATATTCTTGAATTTACTCATCAACAACTTTGTATTTTTCTTTAAAAAAAAAATAAAAAAAAATCAACCTTTTATTTTTACTAAACTGAAAGATGAAGAACAGAATATTGACATTATTATCATTTGAAGGACAAATTAATAAAGACTTTAAAGCACCATATATCCGGATGTCTTGAATATCTTCATAACTTTTTAGGGAACACGGATTAAATACATTTTCAACATGTCTCGAAATACAAAAGTTCTTAGGTAACACGGATTAGATATCTTTTCAACATGTCACGAAATATCTTCGTGTCTACGAGTACAACCATAACGTTGATTTTTATTTTACTTCGTCTCTAAGAGTACAACCATAAAGTTTGATTTTTATTTTACTGTTTTCATTTGTATTTTTGTTTTAGTGTTCGTATTTGTATGTTTATTTCTATATCAAAAGTTTTTTTGTAATGAGTATATTTAAAAGAAAATATATTGGATATTTTATGAATAGTAGTGATAATCTTAATTATTAAAAAAATGTTTATTAAAATTATTTTATATTTATTAATTATTTTATTGAATAAAATATAAAAAATTCTGTAATGAAAATAATATATATATTTCAATCATTTGAATTAATTTTTTAAATAAAACAACAATGCGTGCTACAAAAATTAAGTCCTTCAATTTAAATCATTAAAAATGTTTTAAAGTAAACCTTATAATTTTCGTGGAAACACTCGTCCCTTTTTCTGGTTTAACTTTATTATATTATCTCATTTTTAGAATGTTTATGCTTATCCCTCATGCACGCGCTTTTGAATCTGACTTTAGAAGCCCGACTTTATCTTAGTTTTAGAACATTTATGGGTTCCCTCGTTCACGCGTATTTGAACTTGACTTTAGAACCCCGATTGCGGTCATTTTAAGCAATTGCGTTTGAAATGGACCTGAGAACCCTTCGTGTGGTCTCTATTGAATTGTTTTGTCTCAAAGTTTTAACTGAAAAGATTGTTTTCTTTTACATTATTTTTTTATATTTGATATTTAAAAGTTTTATATACTTATGATATCATCCCTACCACATTATAATTTATATTTTAATATTTTTTTTATAAATTAGATTTTCCATTTTGATGAAGATGAATGGAAAAATACTTGTATTATTTATTTTTTAATTTTATAGATAATATAAATTAATATAAATGATATTTAAATATTTTTAATTAAGATATATTTATTATTTATTTATAAATATGTTAATTTTAGAAAATAAAATTTGAGAATTTTTGGGTTGTTTTAAAAACTTTAATGAGTAATTTATGAAAAGAATATTAATTAACAAAATATGTAAAACAAGGTATGTACACCTATATAAATTAAGTAGTCAATTTATGTATTAATAGGATCATTTTTTCATAAACAAAGATGTATCATATTCACTAAGTGAATGATGATGATGATGATGATGATGATGATGTATTTATAAATATATTAATTTTAGAAAATAAAAATTGAGAATTTTTGGGTTTTTTTAACATTAATGAGTAATTTATGAAAATAATATTAATTAACAAAATGTGTAAAACGGGTATGCACACCTATATAAATTAAGTAGTCAATCTATGCATTAATAGGATCATGTTTTTCATAAACAATGATGTATCATATTGACTAAGTAACAACCTTTGATGATGACGATGACAACGACGACGACGACGGTGGCGGCTATGATAAGGATATAATAGTTCCATCTCAATTCTGTCATATTAATGTTGGATTAAATCCTTTTTTGTGAGTTAACTCTAAGTTAACTGATTTATACTATTTTATTGGTAGATTTCAAGTTAAAGGATATATAGTGGTTTAATATGTAAATTATGATTTAATTACGTTGATAGCCTTTTATATCTTAGAATTTTGGGGTGGACTATTATCTATGTTTTTTCATTTGTGGACCAGAATCAGACAAGTGTACTATCTAAATTGATTCTATGGACTTCGTTGTTCAAAATTCATAATTAATAATTATAAAAAAAACTGTCGTAGTTAGAAAAAATAAAAATAAAAAATAAAAAATAGTTCATGTGATAATTGAGCTTAATGACATGGTAATGTGTAGTCCATGTGATAGTGGAACTTCATCTAGTAGCTGGAAATCAAGTTAATGTCCACAAGGTTTAGTCAAAATCCATTTTACAGCTTGGAGTTGAAGTAATGTGTAGTTTGTGTGACATTCGAACTCCATCTAGCACTTGGAAGTTGAGTTCTTGTGCGTCAGGGTTAGTCGAACTCCATTTGGAAATTAAGAGTCGAGATAACTCGGAGATGTTATATTAAGGGTAATAGTTGTTATATTAACTTTTAAATTAACTATTAGATACAATTATTAGGTTAACTTCAATGATGATACAACTATGAGCTTAACTCTTACACATTATTTAGGAAAAAACATTATCAATGTGTTAAATATATGTGTATGGGGTCATTCAGAACATATTAATCTTATTAATATGGTTATTGCTAGTAATAACTTAATTTTCATATGCATAATAAGAAGTATTCAAGTTTCATTACTTTTTAAAGTTTTAATTAACTTGGATATATATCTCTTTGATTTTGAAGTTTAATTTAAGCCAACATTGAATTATAGAAAGCCTCCTATTTTCAACACAATAAGCAAGGTATGTATAATTTATTATAATGATAAAATTTATATTAACATTTGGTTTTTATTTTTTGAATATAATATTTTTATTTATAAAGTTTATAATATTTTTAATAAAATGGTTTTAATTTATTACGTCGATAGACGTTTTTATTTAATATTTGGGGTGGACTACACCCTATGCTTTTTCATCTACTGACGAGGATGAGACAAATGTACTGTCGAGATTGATTCTATGGTAGTCGTTCAAAATTCGAAATAAACAATTATAAAAAAGGAATATACAAAATAATTGGTAGCTAGCTATGAATGGATAACTGGTAGCAATGCATGGATAACGCATAAATGATGAATGGATAACCAACACTTCATGGAAGATACCTAGAAGAATGCAAGATAAAAAAGAAAAATAATATAAAAAAACCGATAGTTGATAAATGGATAGAATAACGGTGATAACATGTAGGTAGGCATGGATAACTCACAGTTGAACCTGTTATCTAGAAGAATATGAGGAATAAAAATATATTTTTAAATTGTCTTCCTGTCACACACCTAAAAAATCGTAAATAATAAGAAACAAATTGTACATGTACATTTAACAAGAAACTCTTCTTACAAATTCTAGCAAGCATTTATGGCGTGTGTTTATTTGATGGTGTTGTGTATAGTTACTTACATGATTAATACTACTTATGGCAGGTTTCTCTAACTGTTGGTGTTAGTATATTTTTAGCCACTTATAGTCAGCCACACCTGAAGGTGATGTTTTAAATCTTCTCTTGCTTTTATCTTGATTTACTAGCTCTTTGCTTATCCCCAAGGCTTGGGAGACTAGTTTATAGTCTTAATCCCTCCTTGCAATATGTAATAAGGTGCTTAGAAGAACACATGGTTTACCGTAGTTCTATGCGCAATGAAAAAACATAACATTGGAAGGACCTTGGTCCTAGAGCGCAAGGGTTAATATGGTAAGGTTTGATTGTTTGACTGTATGGTTAAAAAATTGGTTATGGTGCTATGCCAAAGTTGAAATGTTAATATAATAAGGTTTTCGGTTTATATGGTTGTAAGGTTTATGGGGTTAAACCCAATATGTGATCCTTGGTTTGAACAATGATTGCAATGATGAAATTACACTTGGCTGTGAGTTATGATTTGTACCCTGGTTGACTTGTGACTTTAATGGTGTTTTCTTGGCTGTGAGTTGGCAGTGCAGCCAAGATTTCGATGTTGTCTCGAGATTGCATCTCAGTCGTCCACCTATACAATTTTGTTGGCTAGGGTTGCAAAGGGTTAATGTGTTTTTTTTTTTTGTCAAAACCCTTCGTTGTTTGGTCTGTGGAAGAAGAGAGCTAAGATTTACTTTGTTAATGGCATCTTGTGATGGGGTTTAGGTGTGGAACTTGTCTGCGGTTTTAATGGTGTTCTGCCATGATGATTTCCAAGGTAAACCTGTGGTTTTCACATCTCTAATGGCCTCCTGTAGCACGCTTCTTACAACACCAACATACCCCATCACCATCTCCAGCTATGAACACTACCTTTTAAGAGGTAAGAGACTGTAAATTTGGACATTAACTAGTTTTGATGTCTAGACCTCCAAATTGGTCCAAATGCTCCCAAATTTTCTCTAAAGGTACATGACTGATACTAGAACTTAAATATGATGTTCAGAGATGTTTAAGGACCCCCCTAATTACTTCTGCAAACTTGTTTAATGTTATGTTCAAAGTAGGAGTCTTTACTAGCAAATTGGGGCTCCAATTCCCCCTTGGTAATTGTTGGAAATGGCTTCTCAAATAATCCCAAAGTCACTAAAATTGATGAACAGAGGTAGGGGATGAGTAAGGGACCTTTTAAAAGTCTCATATGAATCATGTTTCAGTTTATACAGGATTTTTTGACTCTTTCCAAAACAACTCCCAAGTCACAATTTCGACCCTCGGGGAAAATACACCAAATCTTCTCCAAATGCAACAAAAATGAGTAAAATGGATTCCAATGTTTAAGTACTAAATATGAGACTTGAAATACACATTAATTAAATTTGATATATCATAAATTTATCATAGATACATTCCTCCATTCGAAATAATAAGCATTACCATGGCATATATCAAAATCGAGTGGATATGGTCATTGCTTGCTCATTAAAAGTCATTTTGATATACAACTCTTGGGAATTTCGACTTGAAACTTTTTGATAATGAATAAAATAGAATATTGAATTGATTACAATAAAAAATGGACAATGAAAGGCTCTCCCAATTCGAAATCATCAGCATTACAATGGTTCACAACAAGATAGTGGGGAAATGACACTATTTCTTCATTGTTCAACATTTTTACATGAATTATTTTGGGTATTTCGAGCTGAGAGTATTATGAATGTGAAATACATAGCATATACATCACAACATAATATAATTGACATTATAATCTTCCCCAAATATATCAATATCTCACCCAAAGTGCAATCCCTCCATTGGCATGAATATGGTGTGAAAACTGGAAATAATTGAGAGAGAGTGATACAATAGAAGAATCCACATGATTTCCTGTATCTTACACCTGAAAATAAGAATCCATTGAATATCCATGAAGGACCTGAGTGGCCTCTCCAAACACCAACTTGTATGGAAATCTTTCACCCTCGAAATTGGCTAAGGCAAGAAAACTGGTCATCCACTAGCTCTCACAATTCACAAATGACAATTTTTGAAATGATCAAAAGACATTCTCTTCATTGATTCCTGTATTTTATAAACATCCTTAGCCTTATAATGTTAAAAATCCATCCATAAACTCAATCCAATTCGAATTTGGGTGTGGGATCAAGATTTACCATGTGTCCTCCCTTTCTTAGCCTTCCATCTTCCCCCAATTTGAGTAGGAACCATTGAGCTTCCCCAACTCACATGAGAGACCCCTTGGATTCTCTATTTCAACGTGACATGTCAGATATTTCATATTTAAGCCTTCATATCTGATTTGTGTCATAGGTGTCATAGCATCTTCATCATTGTTGTCATAAAGCTAGGGAATCTAGTCCAAGTGTCTCACTAGCTCCAAAATGCCTCTTCCTCTTCCATGGGAGTTACTCTTCCACTCCAATTCGACCTAAATTAATTCATGCCAAGTATATTGACCTTCCAACTCATCCCAATACCATTTATCTTCTTATGGATTCGAAATGACAAGAGGAGGATTCCATGCGGCATAGAAAATCTAGCTTGTGTGGGTCCCACATTCTCCATGTGTCTTCATGATCAATTGACACTTTGATTTTTTATTGTATTTATTTATTTACATCCTTTATTAAATATTTATGCCACTCTAATTTTCAAACATCATTAATTTTCCCCCTTATTCCAAATCCCAAAGCTTCCACCCCCAACCTAGGAAACTAATAATTTTCGTCCTTGACAATTTTTTGACCCTTAGCATCAATTTGACAAACTCTAATAAATATGGAAAATGTGATTATGGAATTGTGACACAAAGAAAAATGTGGGACATGAAAAATCCTCCCTTCCCAATATTGCTTGTCCTCAAGCAATTTCAAACATGGGTGTTGAAGAACCTGCTTTTTGTATGATTCTTTGAAGTTGCCACCAAGTTTCCCAACTTTGAGTCTTTGAGATTCCATGAAGATTTGAGAGAGGAACCACCATGCTTGCTGCTGCACTACTCTGATTAAAATCACTTTATTAAGTGGAGAATCCATCTTCTATACTGCATGTTTCCAATTTAAAAAAAAAAAGAATGGGACTAAAAACAATCCCAGAGTCCCATTACTTGTATTGCACTCCAACAATTAAGAGTGCTCTCCAACCCATAACATTAGGAAAGAGAATTTCGTGATACCATTTTTTTGTATGCATTCTTCCAAACATCATGAGTACATAATATATATCATCAAAGTACATAACAACATAATAAAAATGTACATAAAGGAGGTGCCTCATCAAAAAATCATGAAAGTGCTTATACCTCCAAGTACGTAGACCACCATTTTCCAAGTGCATACAAGCTTCAAGTGACCAAGAAAATATTATCCAATGAAATCGGTGAGGATCCCATGTCCTATAATTATTCTCCAAAAGGATGTGATATGCATCAAAATATTCAGCCATGTATTCTTTCATTCAAGAAGCGAATGAATAATCTCTACTAAAATCTGAACCAAATAATGAGCAAGAGAAACAAGGAGACTTCAAATGAATCAAACAAGTCTCACCCATACATCCATGAATGAGAGAATCAGAAAGATATAACAAAGTATGTGGCTGGAAACAAAAATGTTCTCCAATCATAAATCTATTCACCCCAGTGTTGGATTAAGTTCCTCCAACATCAAATGAACCAAGTGTTGAGCAAGAAAAACCATGAGTCTTCAAGTGCCTCAAATGCATATCATAGTTGCATCCATGTAGATGTGAATCATCATAAAGTAACAAAGGAAGCTTCTACATATGTGAATAAGAGTGTGCTACAACCATGCCATCATAAAAAATAAATCTAGGAGTTCCATACTCCTCATGTAGCACCATAAAAAAGAACCCTTTCACCCATACTTCATTGAGACGAATGCTGTGAAACATGGAATTGTAGAATGTATGAGAATGAACTAACTTACTGTGGAAATTGAACCCAATATATAGAACAGTTACCCTCACAAAATTGCTAATTAAACATGCAAAATTAACACCAAAGGAGACTGAAATTGGAGCATAACACTAATCTGTATTGAGTAAGTGTAAAATAGCCAACCTTATGAAGTAATAAGCTGTTTTAATATAGAATTACATGATAGAATCGAATGCATGAAGGTTCCATTCGAAATAGTCAAAAATCAAGCTTACCAAAACTAGTCAAATCCCCCATAGGTGCATAAAGCAGTTTCCAAATCTAGGTAGATGCTCACGAATTAGTTAAGTCAAGTGAAAAAGATAAAGAGGGATGGAAAGAAAAATAATACATGCTTTTATTTGGAGAAAAGGAGGGAGGATGATGTGGGAAAAAACCAAGGCAACTTCACCTAGTCTAGCTTTTCCTTTTGCCTTAATTAAGAAATAAAACAAGGAAACTTTTCAGAAAAAGCAGATATGCGCTTTAAAGAATATGGAATAAAACATACATGCTAAATTGGGTTTCCAAGATGTTTCCCAAGCGCTCCATGACTCAGTTTTATCATGTGTTGACTTCTAGGACATGTAGAAGGAAACTAACATAGAATGGAATATAGGAAACTAGGTAATAAGATAGAAATAATTAAATTAATGTCTAATGTAGGTAACTATGGGTTGATTATTCTAACACCCCCCCTTAAGCCTGACTTTATGATTAAATATTAGAAAACTATAGGGCCTATAAATAAGGCTTAGTCACCCTTTACATACTTCTTGTCCATACAACCAAGGAAAGAGGCAAAAACCCAGTGGAAAAATCCTCCATTAAACATGGACATGAAACACAAAATTTGGAAATCTTGTCATCAATCATGCTTCAATGCATGATCAACAATCCCCAGTAGTGATTTGATATTGCTGAAGGTATTCTCACAAAAAACTTTGGTGAGGATGTCTCCTACTTGTTCTGAAGATGCACAGAAGAGTAGATCAATGGTACCATCATGCACAAGCTGTATGATGTAGTGCATATGGATCTCATGGTGCTTGGTTCGCTATCTCTGAAATGGATCATTGCAGATTTGAACAGTGCTCTGATTATCACAGTATATAATAGTTCAAAACTCTGATTCGAAGCCACATTCTCCAAGTATCCCCTGCAACCACAAACATTGAGTTGCTGCATTTACAACTCCTCTATACTCTGCTTCTGTAGATGAGAGTGCTCTGGCACTCTGCTTCTTGCTTGAACAACTGATTGGTCCTTCTGTAAGCATGAACACATATCGTGATGTAGAATTTCAATCTATGTTGTCACCTTCCCAATCATTATCAGTAAAACCAATCAAATCAAGATCAGATTTTGCTTTGTAGAAGATCCCATGAGTTCTTGTTCCTTGAACAAAGTTGAGGATCCTTTTGGATGCTCTCTAGTGAATCTCATGAGGCTGATCCATGTATATTGAATCCACAATAAATACATAATATATATCAGGTCGATTGTGTGTAAGATAAAGCAAACACCCAACCAACTACCTATACAGTGTATTATTTACCATAGGAGAAGAACCTGCTTCTTCAAGCTTAACTCTTGAAAGGAAGGGAGTCTTGCTTGGCTTGCAATATTTCATGTTGAACTTGTTCATCAAATCCAAAGCATACTTGGACTGATTTTCTTTGATTCCATGTTGGGATTGAGCAATTTCGAGACCCAAGAATTGGCTCAACAATCCCAAATCTGTAATAGAAAATGCATGGTTCATTGCATCCTTCAAGGAGGCAATCTCTTTCTTTGAACTTCCTATAATCAGTAGGTCATCCACATACAAGACAATAATCATAAAAGAACCATGAATCAGCTTCAAATATACATTAGGATTATACTTGCATCGGACAAAACTCAGTGATAGCAAAAATCCATCAATCTTGGCATACCAAGCCCTAGGGGCATGCTTGAGCCCATACAATGATTTCTTTAACTTGCACACTAAACATGGATTAGAAACAAACCCTTCATGTTTCTTCATGTAAATCTCTTCAGTGAGATCTCCATTTAGGAAATCACACTTCACATCCATGTGATGCACTTCCCACTGCTTCGAAGCTGCATTGGCTAGAGATAGCCTTAGGGAGTCCATCTTTGCCACTGGTGTAAAGGTTTCATTGTAGTCAATACCATGTACTTGTAAGTAGCCTTTGGTTACCAATATTTCCTTATATTTCAAAGGTGAACCATCAGCAGCAAACTTAGTCTTGAAAACCCACTTACATTGAACTAGCTTCCTCCCTGGGGGGAAGATCAACTAGTTCCCAAGTGTTGTTCTTCTGGAGCGAGCTAAATTATTATTTCATGGATGTTTTCCATATTAGATCATGTGTTTCATATTCATGTGTCCGTGGATCTGATTCAACCATCAGATAGCACTTCTCAACAAATAGAGGATCTTTCACACAAAGGGCACTCTCAAATTGAGATCTAGTCCTCCTAGTGTCACTAGGATTTCTAGCTAGTTCCCCAGATGCATGAATGGTATTTGTGGCCCATTTTGGTCTTGTAGGACCATTAGGATCTGCAATCAAATCATCATTATCAGACATATCAGAATCATCAAACTCATTAGTCTCTTAACTTACAATCAATGGTTCTAGTGGTGAAGAAGACTCTCCAACTTCAACTGCTACTAAAGGCTCTTCTTTGAACTGAACACTTCTTTCAATGAAATATTTTCTAGTGCTCAAGTTTATCAGCGTGTACCCTTTTAAATCTTCAGAATACCCAACAAATAGGTGCGCTTGGCTTTGTGGCTGTAAAGCCTTCCTCTTTTCAGTTGGAATTCTAGCCCAAGCCTTTGAGCCAAAAATCCTGAAATGGGTCACATATGGATTCTTCCCACTCCAAGCTTCAAAAGGAGTCATACCATCAAGCTGCTTATGAGGCACCCTATTCTGGATGTAGGATGCACAGTTTATAGCCTCGGCCCAAAATTTTGGTGGCAAATTCTTAGCCTCCATCATGTAGGTTTCCATCTCCTTCAGTGATCTGTTCTTGTTGGAATATATTAAACCCACTCATAACTTAGGATAAAATAATTAATCATTATTTGATTAATTATTCACCCACTAGCTTAATTAGTTGGCATCCACTTGCACCTTAAAGTCAATACATGCCATCTATATCCTAGGAATGATTTATTTCTAATTCTGGGTTGATCTTAACAAGATTTTGACCATCCAGAATTAGTATACAGGACTTTACAACAGATTCTGCTTTAGTCTTCTTTTTCTGCTTTTCCTGCTTTTCTATGGATAAGATAAAAGCTAGTCAACTAGGAAACTGGTAGCTTTTGTTTCCAACCCATCCTCCATTATTTTTTCTCCATTTCTAGGATTAACATGTTTTTTCCATCTCCTTGACAACTCACTCATGATTTTTCCAACTTGTGAGGTCCTTGATAGATTTGGGAAGTGCTTTAGCTACCTATGGGGGTTTGCTATATTTTGGTAAGTTAGCATTTTTGAGATTTTTTTGAGTTGTTTCCATACAATTCAATTTTCCTATGAGGGATGTACTATTTATGTACACTATTATTCATCATTATTCGATGGAACGATACACACCAATATTCATCTCTTCATTAATGTGATTCAGTCTCTTTTCTTCTCTCTATTTTTCCTGTGTATGCTTGTGAGAATTCTTAGTAGAAAGATCTATTTCCTATGATTCTTCTTAGAATCATTGCACATAGCATTGATCTATTATTTCTACATGGTATCAGAGCTAGAGGGAGCAAAACCTTGGCATCTTTTACAGCTACAAGGTTGATCAAGTTCTACAGAGTTGAGGAGCGCTTCCAGTCTCCTATCCCTCTCTGAAGAAGAGCTTGTCTAGCTTACAAGATTTTCTCCTAGTTTTTTTTTCAGGTTGTAGAGAGTATCTACTAGAGAATATCAACAATTTCTATATGGATTCAAAATTTCCTCTACTATCTCCTTTCAACTATGCCAATTGGAATCCAAAGATGAGTGCATACTTGAAGAGGCAATGTCTCTTTGATGTCTCCATTGGTGCATTGAACAAACCTGAGTATTATGAAGAGAATATTGATTTGATTAATAATTGTGATAGAGCTTATGGAATTATGTGTTTGGGAATGTCTCCAAATACACATCATCTCATAGATTCTACTGAATTTCCATTTGAGCTTTGGAAAATTTTGGACAAAGCTTTTGGTTTGCAGGAAATAGAAGATGAAGCATGGAGCGAACCTAGCATCTCCTCTTGTTCTCTCTCTCAAGATTTATTGGCCTCTACATTCTCTAATGAATTTGATCATGATGAATAATTTTCTCATATAGTTCACGTTGCTGCTGCCCTCTTTGATTCGAATACTTCCTCCTTCAATCAAGAAGCAAATATTGAAGAGCCATATTTTTCTATGTCTCTTGAAGGTGATTTTTCTTCTTGTGATACTAATGATGAAAAAGAAGTAACATATGGAGCTGCTGCTGATATTGATTAATATCCTATAACACATTCATTGTTCTCTAAATCTCCTATCTTAGATTCTGAAATCTATGTGCCATATCCTTCACACATTGTGCATACCTCTCTCATTGATGGTGCACAACCCAGCAATTTCCAGGATGTTTGCTTAGCCAAATCAAGCCTTATTTGCATCATACCACTTAACTTACTTGATCTCATGTGATTCATCATATCCTCCTTTGTTCTTGGCATCAATACTCAAATCCTTCTTGAATATTGTGAACATCTCATTCTTTCCTCCTTTCATACAGAGGATTCATTACCAGTGTATTCCCATGAGTCTATTGATATGCTTATATGTGATCCTTTGGATTCTAATTTAGAAGCATATTTTCAGGTTTATACACATATAATACCACCATCCACACCATCTACCATACCTCTGAGTAATCCAAATACTATACAAATCCCTAGTTCACTAGTTGATTCCTCATTGGTCTCTTATGCAGTGATATTTATCTTACATGATTTGAAGTATTTCCTAGCTTTTAGTAGCTGGTTATCCATGAAATTAGTAATACATGGAATGATATTAAACATGTTTGGATCTGTTATAAATACTTATGGTTCAGATCTTCTGCCCATCCATCATTCATATTTTTACACCTATCAGTTTTCCCCAATTGCTCATAATTTTCCTAGTCTAGCCCTATATCCTCATGGAGCCATTGAAGCCTTTGTCCTTGCTGTTCCATATGATAATATTTCTGATATATCAGAGTTTTATCAGCCTCATATTAGATATATATAGGTGCTACATCATATTGGAAGATTGACATGTGATTCACATCACAATTTTGCAGCTATTCAGGGAATTGGGTGTGAAATAAATTGCCTTATTTTTTGTACTCTTTGGAAAGGAGTATGCATAGATATCTTTTCCATTTCAGATTATGTTTGCATATCAGAGTTTTATAGCAGAAAGAAGCATTTATATAATGCTCCTACTTCATCAATTGATGAGATACAAGGAGTCTCTCCTCTTCCTTCTTGCAAGCTCTACACTCCAGCGCATGATCATGGAGTTCATGATCTCTTCAACAAGTACTTCATCCAGAAGAAGTTTAGTCATCTCATTAAATTGAAGATGAATACATGTTGAAGACATATTTAAAATTTTGTGCCTTGTCCTACCTTGAGGGAGGATTTTCCCCATGTGGTTTTGCCTCTTTCCTCACTTTTCTGGACATAATAATTGTTAAAGGGTGACCATAGCCTTGTTGCTAGGCCCTATATGCATCTGTATTTTTTTGTCACACCATCATAAATTTAGACTTATAGGGGGGTGTCCGAATATATTAAACCCACTCATAACTTAGGATAAAATAATTAATCATTATTTGATTAATTATTCACCCACTAGCTTAATTAGTTGGCATCCGCTTGCACCTTAAAGTCAATACATGCCATCTATATCCTAGGAATGATTTATTTCTAATTCTGGGTTGATCTTAACCACCTTTTGACCATCCAGAAGTAGTGTACAAGACTTTAGAGAAAATTCTTCTTTATTCTGCTTTTTCTGCTTTTCCTGCTTTTCTATGGATAAGATAAAAGCTAGTCAACTAGGAAACTGGCAACTTTTGTTTCCAACCCATCCTCCATTAGTTTTTCTCCATTTTCTAGGATTATCATGTTTTTTCCATCTCCTTGACAACTCACTCATGATTTTTCCAACTCATGAGGTCCTTGATAGATTTGGGAAGTGCTTTAGCCACCTATGGGGGTTTGCTATATTTTGGTAAGTCATCTTTTTTGAGCTTTATGAGTTGTTTCCATACAATTCGATTTTTCTATGAGGGATGTAATATTTATGTACACTATTATTCATCATTATTCAATGGAAGGATACACACCAATATTCATCTCTTCATTCATGTGATTTAGTCTCTTTTCTTCTCTCTATTTTTCCTATGTATGCTTGTGAGAATTCTTAGTAGCAAGATCTATTTCTTGTGCTTATTCTTAGCATCATTGCACATAGCATTGATCTCTTATTTCTATAGTTCTTTCTCTTAGCAACACCATTTTGTTGTGGTGTGTAAGGGATCGAATGTTGCATCTGAACACCTGCATATTTACAATACTGAATGAACTCAGACTTGACATACTCACCACGATTGTCATATCTGAGGATATTGATATTTCTCCCAGACTGGTTTTCAACCAAGGCTCTAAAGACTTTCTAGAGGTCAAAAACTTCAGACTTATGCTTTAGGAAGTGAACGCAACAATACCTGGAAAAATCATCTATGAAGGTCAGTGCATATTTGGCTTGACTCATGGACATATGAGGGAATGCACCAGCAATGTCATTGTGGATCAGCTCAAGAGGTGCAGAGGTTCTCTCATGACTAGATTTCTCATACTTGTGCTTTGGGTGTTTTCCTAGGCTACAACCTTGACAAACTCCCTTAGAAAACTTGATCTTGGTAACCCTATGACGATATCTTTTTCACTCAAATCAGAAAGATACTTGTAGATAAGATGGCCAAATATTTCATGCCAAAGCTTGCTTGCTTCATTAGCATGAGTCATAAGAGTAGAGGGGTTTGAGTAGGGTATAAAATGGGAAAATTTGTATACCTTCGAAGTGTGATCAACAACACCTTTTTCTATGACTTTACCATTCGAAATCTTAGTGATTTCAACATCATCAGGGGAGAATATGACCTTATTTGGAGACCCAGTATGAGTCATCTAATACACTGACAAGATATTGGAGGCAAGACCTGGAACATGCAACACATTATTGAAACTACCATGGTCAAGATCAATCCTACTCTTCCCCAAACTGTTAGTGAGAGAGTCATCTCCCAAAACTATCGGTGGACCTTTCGACATGTCAAGAGAGGAGAATGTCTCTTTTGTCAAAACCATATGTCTAGAATCTACAGATTCTATGATGAAGCTAGGTGAGCTTGATTTTCCAACAACCAAGGCATGCACTCTCTCTTTGTCCTCTGAATTTGATCCTCATCCCCTCTTCTTTGAGCAATCAGGAAGGGAGATGTTATTCTTCTATAAGAGTTGGGTCCTGACTATTTGGTGTTTGTTTTGACCTTCCATGCCACCAAGTTGACATCTCGATCTTGGAAGATTCCTAATCTTGCAAAGTTCATGGAATCCCTCACACAAGAGCAAGATAAGTTGGTGATGATGGGCACCATCAAACCTTCCAAAGACCAAGATTTGGTTGCTAGAGATTCAAGGGTGGAATCAAAAAGCAAGAAATAGAAGAGGATACATCAGTATTAATTACTCCCACCATATATTGTCATGTATTGGCTAGAATTATCACTCCTCAATATATAAGGATACATCAAAAATAAGAAGGTAACAATGTTGATTGATTCTGGTAGTACTCATAATTTTAGTCACTGTAAATTCTTAATTGCTTTGTTATCCAACACCAGAGTTTCAAGTAATGATTGCAGATGGAGGAACTATAAATTGCTAAGGGAAATGCTATAATATCAATCTGGCTATAGGGGAATATGTATTTAATAGTCCAATGATTGATATCCCAATGGGGGGTGCTGATGTTGTCTTAGTTTTCCAATGGTTACAACCATTTGGAACAATGTATTTTAATTTTAAAAAATGTTTCATGAAATTTTCATGGGAAGGTAAAGAATATGAGTAAAATGGTATCACAGGTAAACCAAGCAAGGTGATAAGCTCTAATGGTATGAAAAATTTGTTAAAAAGGGGACATAAAGATGTAGTTGAACAATTATTCTCATTATATGTTCAAACCTCAAAGTTCCCTATCTCCTTAGATCTCCAAAGGGTCATTAATAAGCATTACACAGTATTTGAAGATATTCCCAAAGGTTTTCCACCTATTCGTGAATTTTATCATGCTATCCACTTAATTATAGGTAGTGTTCCTTCTAACATCATACCTTACCGATATCCCTATAGCCAAAAGAGTGAAATTGAGAGTATGGTGGCTCAAATATTAGAGGTTGGCATAATTAGGCCTAGCTAAAGTTCTTACTCTACACCAGTGGTAATGGTACCCAAGCTAGATGGATCATGGTGTATGTTTCCTGATTATAGAGAGATCAACAAGATAACCATTAAAGATAATTTTCCCATTCCCATCATTTATGAATTGTTAGAAAAATTGCATGGAGTAGTTGTCTTCACAAAATTGGATCTTCATTTTGAATATCATAAGTGTAGTGTCCCCAAAATTTGAATTTTTTTTATTAGGCTAGTCAAAACTACCTATGCTGGACATTAATTGAACTTTGTGGAAATGTGTCGTAATTTGATTGTACTGTTGTTTTGTCATAAGTTGTTCTTACGTCATGTTTCCATATTTCTCGATGTGGTTATTACTATGTTACTTACCTTATTGTGATTTTGATTACTGTTTGTACTATGGCTAAGCATTGATTTGTAAGTTGGTTATTTGCTTACGTACTTCATTGTTATTTAACATGTGCTTACTGTGGTATACATGATTATAAATTTGACTTTGTTAATGGATAAAGGGATGGAGTGGTGGGAATAGTTTCCCTTGTAACCCTAAGAGGTAACAGTTTCTACTTGTCACAACGGGCTTACTTAGTTCTGTCAAACTAATGCATCCTTGTCCCATTTTTGTGCAGGTGCACTTGGCGATGGAAAACTTGTCTATAAAGCTTAACAGGAAGTGCTGATTGTTTTGGCCACCAGTGCTTGTAGTTGCAGCTCTATCCTAGTGACATTCACTGGTTGTTATTATTATCATTACGGTCTTTATGATAGTGATGGGGTCAATACCGCACCTATTACTTGTGAGACACATACTTGTTGATTTATGTGACACTTATTTATCCTAGTGTAAATGTTTATAACTTGATTAGGTCCCATAATAATGTTACTATAGTGTAAATGTGTATGACTTGCTTATACTCTATCATATTTTTAATATATGGTTTGAATAGTTGGAAAATTAATACTTTGTAAAACCCTTGGTTTAAACGCTCCATGGCATATTTCATATGCCATGGACTTAGGGCGTAAAGCCTAAGTTTATTCGTTGCATGTATGGGTTTATGAAATTCGCAATGGTTTAAAACTTTAAGTTGATTTGGGTGGAAAGTTGTAATATAGTCCATAGACTATACTATTATGGTTTTGGTGTGCATTAATGGTGGCCAGGGTGGCGGTATCAATGCGCCTTGGCAGATGGGGCAGGAAAGCTTAGGGCTTCGCCCAAGCATTAGTTTGGCATTTCACATCGTTTATGCCCTGTTCTCTACTCCTGATAAGTGTGAAGGAAGGCATACATGATGGATTAGCAAACAGGTATGTGGGTTTCCTATTTCATTGGCATCGTTGTTAATTTGGACATGGATATTATTCATACTTCTCATATCCTGGTTCCTGTCTGTGGTTGCAGGTTCGCAGGGGCGGAAAGAGAAGGAGTGGGTCGTAGCTCATGGGAAAGGCCATGGCAAAGCCATACTCTTTTGGTAAGCTCACTATGCAAGAATTTACTTGTCTCCTCCTAGCTTTGTGGTCACGATTGAGTTGTCACACGTCATGGGTTGGATCCTCTTGGGTATGGTTTTTAATGGATGTGTTTTGGATTGGGTGTTTGACTATATCTTAACGATCTCTATGTTTGAAAAGCGACAGGCTTGGGGATTTGTTGTTGGGGTTTTGATTTCCTTCGGGCCTGAGCTTGAAATGTATTTGGGTTTAGGAAAAGGGGGCTCTATGCAGCAAAAAAATGGTTTGGGTACTCCTCAACAAGCTCTATGTATTTTTTAAATAATGCTTAGGTTATATTATAGGAAATGGACAGCAACATTGCTTGCAATGGTGCAATGGCTGAAGGTAACGACTGAGTAAACTCGTTAATGGTTTTATAAAGACCGTGTTTATAAATATATAGTGTGTTGATTTCAATGGTTGTTGTTTTGTGGACTATGTGGATTTTACATTTGTTGTAAGTGTTGGTTGTATGGATGAACACTGGGTGACAGATTTATGGATTGGGGCCATGTCGTATGGCATTCATGTTTCCTGCCATCGTAGCTGTGATAGTGGAAATATTGTTTATGATTTTGTTTGTGTAATTAGAAATGGGGGTTGTCTGTAATGTAACCCTGCGACTAGCAATTGTTACTACTGGTAATCATTGACATGGTTGAATAATATATTGAGTTAGATGTAAAAGGTCGAGGCCATATATTACAGTGTGTATAAATTCATTTGGGTCTTTTGACCACTTTGTAGAGAGTTTATGTTTTGTTTCCATCCTGTGTATAATTCATACATCATGGTTTTGTAAGAGAATAATAGACCCTACAAGATTCAATCCTGGGTCATTTACTGTGATGAGGGTTTAGTTTAAATGGTATGCGATTTGGGCTTAAACAACCACAGGAGTCGATCCTACGACCTCTGCGTAATTAAGTTTGTTTTAATGAATACTGTAATGGTATTACGTTGGTTTTTAAATGATTAATGTAGATGAGGTTATGTTGGATTTTATTTAATTTGGCACTGTATTTAAGGTATTTTATTCTTACAATGTAATTTATAATGTTTAGATGGTTCTATTTATTATTTATGAAATGGGTTATTTATGTGTATAATTCGTATATTGCATAAGCTTTCGTAGATGTAATTGCTAGCAATAATGTACAACTCGTGGACCATGAGATGGTCTCGATACTTGGACTGTTGATTTGATTTATGATAATATTTTATTAATGCATAATGTTTAATGTTTATCCAAGTTCTTAGTAGGTATATAATGATGCAAACCTTGTGAGGTCTTCCCTGGTTTTTATCTTAGCATTAATAATTTGGTTTTGTGATTATTCTTAGATGTGTTTATAGTGTTTCTAATTTAGAATTTAATTTATTTTTTATACCTGATAATATATATATATATATATATATATATATATATATAATATTTGTCACGTTCTATTTATTATATTTAGTTAATGGTAATTTATATTTAGGTTTTATTTGAAGCTTAGATATGAACTAGTCCTCTACTCCTAAACATGGCTTTGCTGACAATATGAAATATATCAGTAGAGTACATAGGTAAATGAATAGCTAGGTACTTATTAGAAATAATTCCTAGACTGTAGGAAAACAAGGTTTAAGCTTTAAAATCCAATACATAAGTAAAACTAAAAGTACAAAACCTTTGATAAATCTTTAAACAATAATTAAATTACAGCCTATGATTTATAATGAAAAATGTAAACCCTAAAAGAATTTTGACAAGAAAACAAAGGTACATAGGATTAGAAATATAATATAAACACTTTCTTAATCTGGCCAGCACTTAATCTAGATAAAGAAATAGGTAGTTAAGAACCTCATACCTGAAAATTGAAGCTCTTCTAATGGTTGAAACCTACACACTCAATTACCCAGCACTAACAATTCATAGGCAGATATGAGCTCTGTATAGATGATTGAATCACTTGGGAACTACCGCGTCAACCCAAACATAACCCAAAACCATTCCTGGTTTCAATCCGGATCCCCATGAGGTGGTTTCCAACATGCAAGTAGCTTAGAGCTCCTAAGGTAAGGCTTCCCTAACTAGTATACTAGGTTTGGATCAATTCTCCTTTTTCCTCTTAGGAAAATGTTTTCCAAGAACTCTCTTGAGAATAATCAAGCTGAATAATGACTCCAAAAATATGGAAGAGATCCCCAAGCCTCTCTTTGGCTTGGGAATTTATAGATAGACTTTTCAGTCAAAGGAGAAACTAAATTAAGAATCATTTGATTTCTTGATTTAACCCTTTTTATTTAATTTGTACTTTTAATATTTTAACTTAGGAACTTTTAACTAGTTCCTAATTGGAATTTTATAGGTATTATAATATTTAATTTTCTCTTAGTAATAATAGTAGTAGATGGATTTTTTTGGTCTTTTTTACATTATTAATATTATTACTATGTGAGGCTCTTTATACATGCTCTGTATAAAATATATAATAGTATATTGTTTGTTAACATTTGTCTTAGGGTATCACATATTGTGATCCCTAGACTTATGAAACTTTCTTCATTAAGGTCATTGGGTAGATGGTTAGGTCTACTAGGCTAGGAAACTCTAAACATCCTTGCATGTTGGATTCCCTTGTATAACATGGTAGTTTTTTAGTACTTGATGAGAATACAGAAATTAAAAATTTCATTTAATCACTTATAACTAAGTCAGATGAGATCAATATTTTTCTTGAGTCGTTTTCACTTGGGAATCATTAATTCTTTTCAATAACTCCTAGTGCTTACTAGAGCCCATACTCAATGCTAAAAATAGGGAGTTACAAACTTAGTGCAATTCCAAAGCTCCTCACTCAACACTAATTCTAGGATGTACTTGTATGATACACTGAGGGATACAATGGACAAGAATCCGATGTTCTAGAGCTTATGCTCAACATCAATATGGAAGGATCCAGGGCTTATGCCCAACACTTCCAAATTATCTTTTCATGTGTTCCAGAGCTTCATGCTCAACACAAATGTCTCAAAACTCATGTGCTCCAGAGATTATCGCTCAACACACATATAAGTACTCATGTGCTCTAGAGCTCCTTGCTCAACACAAAACATCTCATTAATCGTGTGCTTCTGGGTCCACAGCCAACACAAGCAAACATATATATATATTTATTTATATATATATATATATGTAATTGGCTTACACCTAGTATATCAAACAAATCACCATGTTCATATGCAGTGGGGTATTTGACCCAGTATATCAAAATAAAACATCAAGGTAACATCATAATCAATGTGGCTCATGGCCATAAGTGTTAGGTCCAAAATTCAGAATGTTACATCCCTCCCCTCTTATAACAACACCATCCCTAGTGTTCTAGGGACTTGGAACAAAATCATGAAACAAGGCGGGGTAAGCCTTTCTCACGGTGGCTTCATTATCCCAAGTAGCCTCATTGGTTTCGAAGTGCTTCCATTACACTTTCAACTCGACTATGGTGTGCTTCTTGAGCTACACCTCTCTCTTGTCCAATATATGAAGAGGTTCAGGGGAAAACTCCCCTTTAGGTTCCATGTGTAATAAGGACCAATCAACCACATGTTTAGTATCATAAACATATTTCTTTAATAATGATGCATGGAAAACACTATGGACTCTTATGTGCACAAGTAACGCTCGTTCATATGCCACTGGCCCTCTCTTGGCCAGTATTTCAAAGGATCCACAAAACCTAGGTGCTAACTTACTGCACCTTCCCAAGCTTAACGAGCTCTATTTTTCTTTTACTTTCAAGTAGACATGGTTGCCTATTTGATAATCTTTTAATTTCCTTTTCTTACCTGCGTAGATTTTTTGGAGGTCTTGTGATTATTTAAGGTTCACCTAGACCTTGGTAACCAACTTTTCCAAGTCCTCTAATAAATCAAGCCCTAATATGAGTTGATCCAACAGTCTATCCAAAGTAACTGGTGTTCTACACTTTCATCCATAGAGTACGTCAAAGGGACTCATCTTGGCGGAAGTATGGTAACCATTGTTATACACAAACTATGCAAGATGCAAGTAGTCTTCCCACTTGGTGGGGTTGTTCATGAAATACATACTAAGCATGTTCTCAACAATCTGGTTTACCCTTTCTGTTTGGTTGTCTGTCTGCGGGTGATAAGAAGTACTAAATTTCAACTGCGTCTCTAATCTGGACAATAAAGATCTCCAAAATTTTCTGGTAAAATTTGTATCTCGATATGACATGATTTCCTTGGGTATCCCTTGCAATATGGATATCTCTTTCAAGAAGATATTGACAATGTGTATTACCTTGTAGGTCGACTTCACTGGAATAAAGTGTGCTTCTTTTGACAATTTGTCAACTACTACAAACATAGAATCATTTTGTTTCTTACTTTTCGGTATACTAGTGATAAAATCTATACTAATGACCTCCCACTTCCATTTCGGAATGGGTAGTGGCTGCAACAATCCTGAAGGATGCTGAAGCCCATCTTTGAATAGCTGACATTCCTGACATTTCACGATAAACAATGCAACGTAGGCCTTTAACTTAGGCCAGAAAAGTGTCTCTTAACAGAGGATATCATCTTTTGATATCCCAGATGCCTTGGGTAGGGTGTCCGATGAAATTCCATGAGAATGTCGGACCAAATGTCCCCTCCTTCTAGAACATAAAATCTCTTTTTGGACCATAGCAGTCCCGTTTCATCTACCTTGTACTCTTTTTAATGTTGAAACAACTTGTTCTCTTGGAATTTCTTGAGGATTTCCACATATAAAGGGTCAACTTTGTTGGCCATTCTAATCCTCTCATTTAAATATGAATCTATTTTTCTTAAAGTCACCTCATATATCATATGAGTTTGTTGACTCAAAGTATCAACAATATTGTTCTCTTTACCTTTAATATGCTTTAGCTCAAAATGGTACTCACTAAGAAAAGCCAACCATCTAGCTTTCCTAGCATTAAGATCTGGTTGCTCGAATAAATACTTCAGACTCATATTGTCTATCTTTAGAAGGAATTTCCTTCCCATGAGGTAGTGTCTCCACATATTCAATGCGTGAATGATGACAACTAACTAAATATCATGTGTGGGTTAGTTTTTCTCATGTTCTTTTAACTTTCGTGATTCATAACAGATCACATAATCATTCTGCAAGAGGACTCATTAGAGGAAATTTCAACTCAAAATGGGCCTTTTAACTTTAACTCAAATTCCATGTCATCATGTGTTAGCCAATGAAATTACTTTAAATTTGAAATACCATATAGGTCATAAACACTTTTTTAATATAAATTTGGGGATAAGTATCATAAAAAAACTACTTTTTTGTTTACTCATCACGTTTTTCAGGTATTTCTTATTTTTGGGGTAGTAGGGTCCGTCAAAAGTATGTTGAGTAAATTCCGCATCCAACGAGCTCTCTCGATCGAAATTTGAGTAAAAACACGGGGAGATATGTCGAAAATACAAACAAAAAAGTAGTTTTTTTCTTTTCTTCCTCCAAAATTAATAAATACTATTTTATTAATTTTTTTTAGGAGGCACATTTTGAGTTGAAATTTCCTCTAATGCCTCCGAGTCCTTCCTTTCTTGCATCCGTGAAAACAACAAAATCCCCATCGGGTTCCGAAATTCGTAGTATCGGTGCAGTTGTCAAACTATGCTTAAGCTTTTGAAAATTTTCCTTGCACCTGGTCGTCCATAAGAACTTATTTTCCTTTTTCTACAAAGTGGTCATGGGACACGCTATTCTTGAGAAATTCTCAATGAAATTTAGATAATATATGACCAATCCCAAAAAGGACCTAATTTCAGTGACACTTGTAGGGGTAGGCCAACATTCTATGGCTCTAATATTTTATGGTCCAACCACTATCCCTGTCTCGGAGATAATGTGACCCAAGTACTGTATCTTTGGTTTGTAAAAATCACATTTATTAAAAGTGGCATAGAGTTGGTGTTCTCGTAACACTCGTATCACTATGAGGAGGTTCTCTTCGTGTTCCTATTTACTCTTAGAGTAAACTAGTATGTCATCTATAAAGACCAAAAAAAATGTATCCAGATATTTACTGAATACACTGTTCATCATACACATAAAGTTTGAGGGTACATTGGTCAACCCGAACGACATTACTACAAATTTGTAGTGCCCGTACCTTGTACGAAAGGAGGTTTTATGAATATCCTCGTCGTGAATCCATACCTGATGGTATCTGGATCACAGGTTGATCTTTGAAAAGATCTTGGCTCCCCCCACTTGATTGAACAAGTCATTGATCCTCGAGAGTGGGTATCGGTTCTTGATAGTCATTTTGTTAAGCTGATGGTAATCGATGCACATCCGCATCGTACCATCCTTCTTGTAATGTCCCCTGGGGATATAAATGGGACCGAGGGACATATCATTAGCTCTCTAATGCTAATTAGATAATTTTATCACAACGGATTAGCTAAACAAATATTAAAATTCATTTTTCAATATTTGTTTCATGACAAAGTCATTTTAATGACAAATAAATTAAAATAATTCAATAATTATTCAAATGTCTCATCTAAGGGCTAGAAAAGATTACTAACACCTTCTAGCAACATCACATATCAATTCCAATCCAATTCAGACATAAATTCCACATCTAAATTCCATTTACTCTTAATCATGATTAATTAGTAATTAGTGTTCCAATTATGATACTTAACGACAATTAGCGCATAATTGACGGTGCTTATTATAATTTCATTTGTTGATCACTTAACCACTGTTTATCAACTCCAGTGGCTAATTAACACCCAATAACATGTAAATCAGGGCTAATTACCATTTTCCAATTAATTAAACATAGTAATTATGAAAATGATTCCACGAGCTAGTTAACTAGTTGTTCAATACTAACAACTAGTCTGGCATGAATTCGACACAAAACCATGCCAATGAACTAGAAAGTGAACATACAACCATTATACACATATTTAAGCATGCATGTACAACAAAATAAAGTGCTTTAGTAGATCATATCCGAGTACATAAACAAAGGATATTTCAAGTTCAATCAATACAACTAGTTAATAAATACTGCCAGGAATTCAATCAAACCAATCGTACCGAGTTTCGATGCACACAGAGGTGAAGGCATAGATATGGAAAATAGAATTCTATAGCACAAGTAAATAACAAATAACAGAGCATATGGTTGTACATTCATCTTTTACCAAAAACAGAGATTCGAAAAACTATTTATCAATTTCACTGCAATGTACCTAGTTTTCAATTGAACTTTCCAATTTCCAAATAAAGAGAAATATATGATTATTTTAGCTCATGTAAATGATATCAATGATTAATTACATTCATATTCTGTAGCTTTCCACCCATATACATTCCATTAAACAACCCACAAAATAAGTTAATTTTACTCATCCGAATCGACTAGTAATTCTAGGAATCACTAGAATATTTAAATCCATAGCTCGTAGAATAATTCAAATGCAATTTCAACTATAAATAACATGTTTTATCAGTCATAAAAAAGTTATATCTCATTCTAACATTTTGTCAAACACTTCATATGCAAAGTCACAAATGTGCTCAAAACAATTCCATTGAAGGAGCTAGAAATTGGAAATTGAACTAAAATTTCGGTAGAAATTTCCCCAACACTACCAAGAAGATTTATCCTCACATTATCACACACGTTTCAATATTATTTATTATATATAAGAATAAAAGTAACCGTCGGAAATTTTTACAAACACTTCATGTGATAATTCTCCAAACTAGGCCAACAGTCCGATCGAGGAACTAGTTTTTGAATAAAAGGTAGAAGCATGAAAGAGAAGTTTCTTAAACCATTCTGAGGATATGGAACCATCAAAATATACAGTATATAATGAAAATGGGAAGAAATATGATTTCTTTAACAGAGGTCCCAAATAATTATTTTCTCAAACAATTTGTGCACAAAATCCCAAAAACTAGTCTCCAATTCCTTCATAAAATTTACTTGCATAAATAGATTGAATTCTATGAGAAAATTATTCCACAAATAACTCATATGTTTCATCAAACATTTCATGTGCATCCATAAATAAATCAGATCAGATCCAAGTAAATTAATTAAACATGATATAAATCACTTATCTTATCAATGCACAATGGCATCATCCGTACCACATTCCACCTAGTCTTTGGCACTGCAAAGCCATATCTCACTTTGGCAGGCCACCCCTGAGATGAGGCAACAGATCCACAATAGAGGTGCACTGAAGAATAAATCAAGTATCAGCTTGAGAATCCAAACTCTATTCCTCACCACATACTTCCTCTTCCACCCCACTACCAGGTGCAATGGTAATCCAGACCCCATAGGCCATCAAGATATCACCATTCACCATCAGGATTTATGTGTTGGTTAAGGACAAAGCCAAGTAGTGGAAACCAAGGAAAATCAAAAGTATGAACAACCATCCAAAAGAACCATGAGAAAACAACCTCCAAAGCAAGGATATGAAACATGTATTTATAGAACAAATAAGGTAATTCTAACTCAATGGGTCAAAATAAAACCATGGTAAGCCAACTTGAGTCAATCCAATGTGGGGGGTGTTTATGCATTTCACACACCTAGGGGGGACATGGAAGAAATATTCAAGCCACTCGGTGTGTCCTTGGGAGCAAGTCTTGAGTCAAGGCTGTCACCTTGTTCTTGACTCCTCCATTTAGGCTCAACTCCTAACAAAGCCAAGGGGGGTAGACCCTATTAAGTTACTAAGGCTAATTAATTTAGTATGATGGTATTGAATTGAATAACTTGCTTAGGAGTTTGAAATTAACAATTGAGAACTATAGATAACAAGATGAAAAATAAACATAAGTAAGCACAATGATGACACACAATATATATATCGAAAGAAGTAAACAAAAAACTAGTTCCTTAAAATGGAGTCGCAAAATGATTAAATGTGCTTGCATGTGCTTGGAGTGAATGTTTTGCAATTGTCTCTTGGTACATTTTAAGTTAATATGAAAAATGAGTGGATTAAATTAGGCGAAGGGGGCCTCCAAATATACCCGAGGGGTACTTGGAGTATGTCCAAAAATAAAACCTTCACAACTACCCGCAAGGAATGTGTGGGATGAATGGAGTCTCTGAGACTGTGTTTATAATACACCCGCTAGGGTGTAATAGAGATTTGAGCCTTGAGGTCACTTTCAAGGAGTTCCCACTTCCTTTGGGTATTTTTCCACGGCTTACGGTTTGATCGAGGCGTTGGATTTTCGCCTAATGGTGGTTAATTGGGGAAGGTGAAACCTAATTAATCTATTCACTCACATTGCTTTTGATGGAGCTTGACTGATAGGATGAACCATAGACAAAACGCAGAGCATACACACCAGAGTCTTTATACTTTTTAGTAAATTTTAATCGATGTGTTTTTATTAAAAAAGAAAACCCTCCAGGAACCTCTTTCAGTCCAAGTGGACCTCAATAGGGGAATCAAGGAGGGGGTTGATTTTGAATGATTTCTTGTATAAATTGACAATGAATAATGAAGAAGCAAAAATAAAACAAACCATAGGTTCTCTAATTAAATCTACCACGATCCTCTTTCACCTTTCGGTACAATCAAGATTTGTGGGGTAAGTATTCAAGTTACTTTAACTTTATAATATGGAAGATATGATGAAAGTAATCAAAGTACACTATTTTTCATAAATGAAACTAATCTAGAGAAGAAAAAGGAAGAATGCAAAAAAGGAAAAAATGACGCAAATCCCCCGAGGGGGGATGGGGAATGGGCTCGAAAGATCCTATTTGAAATTATTTTTTATTACCAGTGGTTATAATATCAGTAGAATGATATAATGCCTCTTGGTTCTTATACATAATGAACCCAAGAGCTTACAAAGTGCAAAAATTAAAGATTTCGGAAAATGGGGAGAACCCTTGAAGGTTCCAGATGGCCCAAAAGTCACTTTTTTGACAACACCTCCTCCTCTTTTCTATTATACCTTCTAAAAACAAGCAATATTATTAAACTTAAATATGCCCAAAATAACTTTGAAAGTACCTTTGGGTCAACACACTTTTAACCGAAAACAACTAAGTTAAAACCAGTTAAAAAATGTGAAAAAAGGAACCAAGGAAAGCAAGCTTTCCTTGGGATCTTGGATTGCCTCTTGGGAAGCCATATGATGTGCACTGATTGCTGGATTTATATTTTAAATTATGAAAAATAAATCTAATGCATGCAAGCTATAAATTTTCTTTAAAATGCCATGCAAAAAGGACGATTTCCCTAAAGTTAGATCTAGAATGCTTATGAAACCGTTTTTTTAGAAAAAGATCTAGATTATGAGATTTAAGAAGATAGATATATGTTAAATATCACTCTAATATTATAGATCTAAACAAATCAAATCTATGAACCAAGTAACTGATTGGATTTTAAATTTTGAGAAGAGAAAGAGAAGAAGGAAAACTTGTAGCTGTGAAGATCCACCGTCGAGCTTTCTAATGGAATGCCGAGGGACTATGCCTTTGAGAAATTTTTGGAGAAAGTGAGGAAGCAAACTAGATCAGCACCCTATCCAAGCTAGGAAACTGCAACTAATCCAAAGGCTTGCCAAGATGCTTGTGAGATCCGGTTAATACATAAATAGAGATATTAGAATAGCATGCATATAAACTTATAAAACATGTTAAATCTATATATCTAGACATGCATAAAAGAAAAAGAGATAGCCAATAAACTTATTAACATATTCCTTTCCTATCAAGATCATAATAAACTTATTATCAATCTTTTAGCACTAGATCCACAATATCAAAATAAGTAAGTTATGAACACAGATACATGTTACCTCATTGAAACATGGCAATGCTCATCCACACATAATAACATGACACCATCTTTCCTCCCAAGCTTTTATTTATTTCAACATGAAAAATATAGCAAAATTACAACAACATCTCCTCAATCCAACTCTAACTAGCTTCGAAAGGACGAAACTGTGCTTTATTTATAGCAAAATCTTAAACCCTAGCCCAGAGGGGGCACAATGTCCAAGGAGAGAGGGACTGCAACTACATGAGGAGTCAAGTTGAGCTTGATTTGAGTCTAACTGGGTCTGATCTGAGTGTAACTAACAATCGAAGGGTTGATCGGACTGACATATCAACTGGTTAACTAAAACATCAACCAAATCACATCTAGATGAGCCCACACGTGTGTAGGAGAGAGAGAGGGCACAAATCCCAAGGATGCATGTTGTGGTGCACTCCCTCTTCAGCCCAGATCAACTCCTTCCGTCAAGGCATGGACAGCTCTAGTCAATCCAAAGCCAATGAGACCGATTTCAGTCAAATCAGAGAAAAATCCACTGATTTAGGAATTTGGATTTTCTCCATTATTTAATTAATTTATTAATTAAAATAATCAATATTTGATTTTTTAAGATTTTCTCAGTTGAGTGATGGGAAAATCACGCAAAACTTAGGAAAAGTGGGTTTATGGGTCTACTGAGTTCTCTGAGTTAGAAAATGAGCAATCCCATGACTGAAACTAATTTCTGAGCCCACTTTTATTACGAACCCAATTTTTCCATTTAGACTATAAAAAAATAGCCTAAGTTTTGGAAAAATTAAAATTAAAAAAATAAAAATAAATTAAAACCTAGGGACTTAGGCAAGTTCATATGACTCGACCATAATGCCTAGCATGTTTATACATTGACACACAGACTCTAATAACCTCAATAGGCCTAAATATCAATCTGACCACCCCAACTTTGGAGGAGTTGAGTGAAAAACTCATAAATTATCAGTCGTTTATTCAACAACCAATAATAACCAAGGGTAAAAACACCATTAGAGGAAATTTGGGGTCTAAAATGGGCCTTATAAGAAAACACGCCAACAATAAATTTTGTGAGTTGGAATTCAAGAAACAATAGAATTTCAATAAAATGAGTCAACCATAATGGTTGAATTGACATATTTGTCATAAAAGAAAACTACTTTTTTTGTTCGTATTTTCAACATATCTCCCTATGTTTTTACTCATATTTCAAGCAGGAGAGCTCGTTGGATGCCAAATTTAATTCCACATCCAACGAGTACCCACACTGCATACTTTTAACATACCTCCCTACCCCAAAAACAAGAAATACTTGAAAAAATGTGATGATGACATCATCATCACATTTTTTTAGGTATTTCTTGTTTTTGGGGTAGAGGGTTCCATCAAAAGTATGCAGTGTGGGTACTCGTTGGATGCGGAATTAAATTCCTCATCCAATGAGCTCTCCCACTCAAAATTTGAGTAAAAACACAGGGAGATATGTCAAAAATACAAACAAAAAGGGTAGTTTTTTTCATTCTTCCTCCAAAATTAATAACTATTATTTTATTATTTTAACTATTATTTTATTATTTTCCTTAGGAGGCCCATTTTAGACCTCAAATTTCCTCTAATGTATGGTATGATTGGATTGATAAATAAAGTCCAAGAGAACGAGTCTTTTACAGACACTACCATGCTAGAACATTTTATTACAAACCCCCTACGGGGTATGAACATGTGATATAGTGCGACAAGCACTTCCCAGAAGCAATTATGAAGGTCTTCTAAAGTCCGAACAAATCATCTTTTTCTGGTTCACCAGGCTCACTTGATAAAAAACCACTAAGTACAACTTAGGTGGTAACATCTGGATCCATCTAGGGACACATGCTTTGACTAATATTCTGATCAAAGAAGAGGATGTGAGAACTCCGAAATCTCTGGGTCCTGCATAGAAATTAAAGCTTGTCGGTAACATGTATATAAAATAAAGCAACTATAAAAGAAGATTAATGTAGAGAATTAGTCTCTGATGTACAAAACAACATTATTTTACAAGACCGATATACGAAAGAAAAATTTCAAGGTTAGTACCATGGTACAAAACATCTATAATACAACAATATGATACATGAAATTTAAAAATATATGCAGGGAAAGGTTTAGAAATTGGACCTGAAACCACCGATGCCAATAAAGGCATCAAAACGTCTCGACCAAGAACATCTTGAGGAGAAATTCATTCACTGGTAGGCTTAACTTTTCTCCTTCTAGGTCATTTAGATACAAAGAATTTGTTCCTGCTACTTCATCAATGATATATGGCCCCAACCATAAGCTATCAAAATTTTCGTGTTTCCCAGGTTTCTCCAGCCATTTGTCCCAATGCAATACTGTGTCACCTACTTGAAAGGATCCAAGCTAGGAAGATCTATTAAAGGTTCTCTTGACTTTGTCTAAATTTCTGATACTTTGGTCAAGGGAATTTCTTCTACTCTCATCTAACTCGATCAACTGGTTGGATCTGTTTTGAATGGCATCCTGATTTGAGCTAAAGGTCTGGAGAAGATGATACACTGAAAGCTTTAAGTGGACAGGTAATGTGAAATCTAGGCCATAGATAAGTTCAAAAGGGCTCCTTCCTGTTGAAATTTTCTTTGTGATTCTATTTGCCCATAATGCAAACTTGATCTTTCTATCCCAAGACTTTTTATTATCACCCAAAGTTTTCTTAATTATGGTCATTAAGTTTTTATTACTTGACTCAGCTAGACCATTTCCTTGGGGATAATAGTTGGATGAATGGGATAGGACAATGCCGTACTTGAAACAAAAGGATGACATCTCAGAGGAAACGAAGCACGGGCCATTATCTGTGATGATTATGGCTGTCACACTGAATCTTATGATAATCTTATCTTCTAAGAAATCCATGGCTACATTATCGGTTTCCTTCTTGGTGGCTATCGCCTCTACCCACTTGGTGAAATAATCAGTGGCAGTGAGTATCCAAGAATAACCATTGCTTGAGTTATCCTTGAACTTACCGATGAAATCAAGGCCCCACTATTGGAAAGGGGCTTAGACTACTATTGGGTTTAAATGCAAGGCTTTCATTTGTTTCTTTCCAGTGAACAACTGACACTGGGGGTAAACTTTGACAGACTTGTGCACATCTGAAAAGAGGTTCGGCCAATAGTAGCTTGCTCTAAGAATTTTATGGGCGGTTGTTCTTGCTGCAAAATTCCCACCACAAAATCCTGCATGGAACTCAACCATGAGTTTTTTGGACTTAGGTTCATTGACACATCTAAGTATTAAACCATCGGGGTTTCTCCAACCCAAACCATATTTTGTTAAACAATACTTAGTTTCTTTTAACCATAATGCTCTTCTTTTATTGCCAAGCAGGTGATCAGGGAATGTAAGGTTATGGAGGAAAAAAATGATGTCCGTATAACAAGGGTGCTGCTCTAATATCTGGAGCTCGTCTGGTACACTTTGTTCTGGATCACTGTTCTAGCAGATTATTCCTAAGGATTTTTCATTTCCTTGGGTCAACATCTTTGCAATACCTTGTCCCTTAATTAACTTAGTATGTTTTATCTCTAAATCATACTCTTGAATCTTTGAAACCCACTTACCCCTGATTCCTAGACAATCTTGTTGAGACATGATATCCTTAACCGCTGCATGGGGTACATATCCAATGATTTTGGAGTATCCTACATAAGTTCTGAAATGTTTAAGGGACTTGACAAGAGAATAGGCCTATTTCTCCATGGTGGTATACTTCAACTCTGAATGTTGCAAGGCTCTACTCATAAAGGCTATAGGTTTCTCTTGTCCCTCGTTATTCTTTTGAAGAAAAACACCAACAATGGTGTCCTCTAAGGAAAAGGAAAATATCTGAAATTCCTTGGAATAATCTGGACTGATCAAGACTGGGGACTTGGATATGGAATCTTTGATAGACTTGAAAGAATCTTTCCCTTCATCCGTCCACTCAAATTTACTATCTTTCTTTAACAATTTTTGTAGTGGCTTCATTAGTTCTGCTAAATTTGGGATGAATCTCCTTATGAAATTAATCTGACTATTGAAAGACTAGAGAGATTTAAGATTCTGAGGCAAGGGGACTTTCTTAATGGCTTAAACTCGCTCAGGATTGACTTTGACACCATCCTTAGAAATGATGTGTCCCAACAACTTGCCTTCATCAACCCCAAATATTGACTTGGCAGGGTTTAAGGAAATACCATATTTCCAACATCTTATGAAAACCTGCATAAGATGACTTATGTGGTCAGATCTTTCTTTTGAGAAAACAATTAAGTCATCTTGATATATTTCGATTATTTTTCCTATAATTTCTTTGAAGGCAAAATCCATGGCTCTTTGGAAGGTGGCACCAGCATTTAATAAGCCAAAAGGAATTCTTAAAAATTTATAGGTGCCCCAAGGTGTGGTGAATGTAGTTTTATGTTGATCCTATTTATTTACCAACACTTGGTTATAACCGAAAAATCCATCCAACGTGGACATCATTCCTAATCCCCTTACTCTTTGAAGCAATGTTTCCATGTCGGGCAATGGGTAATTATCTTTAAGGAATGATATATTTAGATTTCTAAAATTTATATATATTCTAATTGACCCATTCTTTGTTTCTAACAACAACCAAGTTGGAGCACCACGATGAATGTCTTGTAGGTGCTATGATCCCTGCTGCTAACATCTTCTGAAGTTCCTTTTGCACAATGGGGGCCAACTTAGTATTTATTCGCCTAATTTTTTGTTGGAAAGGCTTGACCTCCTTAGCCTCTTCTGTGAGGGGAATAATGTGTTGAAACACATCTTCCCGATAGGATTTAAGCTCATCATAACTAAAATCCAACACATCTCTATACTCTTTTATTAAGTTGATCAAACTGTTCCTTTCCTTTTCTGAAGTACCTTTTCCAATTTTTATCAACTTGGGGTCTTTATCAGTTCCTATGTTTATTTCCATATAATCCCCAATTTTTATTGCTTCTTTTTTTGTTTTTATAACGATCCTGTCAATCAAACAAATTTTCAAAATCTATAAGGCTACTCGGGATGTGATTCCTTTCATTATCCTCGCATTCCTAATACTCTTTACCCTCCTGCTGATAACTGATCTTGCAACCTTCAAACTCTTGCAGATTATGGATGAATATCAAGAGCTGCTCATCATATTTAAACACCTTCCAGTGATCTACATTATCTGGAATTGAAGGTCTGAAATTAATTTCCATTTTTCCATTCCCATTAATCATTTCATTTGAAGGTTGGAGGGTGGATGCTGCCACCGCCAACTCATCTGCTAACCCATTCATTTCCCTAGGGATCTTTTGAATGTTAAGTGCATCAAACCATTCCATGGTGTCCCATATGGCATTTCTATACTTCCTTAGTCTGTCACTTTTATACTGATACTGATTCTTAATCTGGAGGAAAACTAAGTCTGAATCACCTTTTATTTTCAACATCTTTATCCCCATGTCTTTAGCAGTTTCTAACCCTAGAAGCAATGCTTCATACTCAGCTACATTGTTTGATGCTTCAAACTCTAACCTGAAAGAAAAGTTGTAGACTTTATTTTAAGGAGAGATGATCATGATGCCCACACCCTTTCTGGCTTTGGAATAAGCCCTGTCAAAGTACATTTTCCAAACCTCATCTATCTTTTCATCTTTAATGTTTTCCTTAATAGGGGCCATGAAATTTGACAAGATAACATAGTTTCCAAAGTTATCAGTGCAATGTACAAATTCATTTCGAGGATTTTTAGGGTTTTCTACACGTTGTTTCCTTTGTTTCTCCCTATGGAGTATCACCCTTGTGTTTTCTGATGCAGGTATAGTAGCATATGTCCAATCCATTTGAATGTACCCAGCAAGAGTTGCGGCCCAATTTCTAGATAGCAACATACCCCAATTATCTAGCACATCAATCACTACCACATCCATTGACATGTCGATGTCAGGATACTTGGCCAACTTAACATGTAGATTTAAGATTATCCCTACCACTTCAAATTCTATTGCATCCATTGCAAAAACATTGTGGTAGGGTTGGGTGATCCTTAGATTTAGCTATTCCATTACTTTTCATGTCATGACATTTGATGAAGCACCTGAATCTAACATGCAGTTATGAAGGAGAAGGTTATCAACTAAGAGAGAGACATAAAAAGGTGGGTGGTCTTCTCTTTTTGGATCAACACTGTTGAGGAATATAGGCATATCTACAGGTTCAATATGTTCCTATTCAAATATAGCATTATTACTAGGGGGAGGATCCTCTTTGACAACATCATGAGTTTTATTTTGACTATCCTCTATAGATTTAAACAACTTTTATTTTTGACTAGGAATTTTAAGGATATCAGTTGCATAAACAAAAACCTTAACACTACTTAACCATTATCCCATGTCAATCTTTGATTCTGGGATAACAGGGGGATTTGGGAGAGGAGGAGTGGTTACCTTAGGTTTGTACTATTTAGATGGTGAAGTCTTCTACTTTCTTTTATAAATTGCATCCTTGATTCTAGCCTTCTTCATTTCCTGAATTTTTTCTGGAGTAGGCATTTCACCATAGAAGTTGGAAAGGACGTCCTTCTCATAACTATAATTTGTGGCTTGCTTCTAATGATGGTTTGACAAAAGGTAGGCCTGGCCTACCATGTATACATGATCAGGATCACTTGAAGTTGTTTCCTGACTACTCACCTCAGGAAGTCCCTGTTCTATGACTAGATTTGCAACATAACAAGTGCTTTCTTGGTGGAATTGTTCACAAGGTCTACACCATTGAATCACTTCCTCTACCATGTTAGCTGAGTCTAATTGGTTAGGGATCCTAGGTTCTTAATGAGGGGATTTCTTATAATACATCTGATTTTGCTTGGGATGAAAGTTCCTAGGTCCATTATTCCTTTCCATTGTGATCAATCTATTCTGCATGTGATTCAATTGTGCATCATGATTGGCCATTTGTTGATTTTGACTAGTAACCAATTTTTTATCATGTCCGCCACCTTTTCCATGGGATCTTTAGAAGTTTCCTTTTATTCTGATTCAATAGCTTTACCCTTGGTCTCTTTTATGTAGGAAGTGTTTCCCCTAGTGTAACCTGGAATGTTGGACATTCCTGAAGATTGCATATTCTTTTCTATTATCTCGGCCAATTCCTGGATAGTTTTTAGATCGGCTAGTTCTTTATCTCTCAACTAGTACCTTAAGTCATTGGTGAAGGATTCAATGTAGAAAATGAGGTGTTATCTCCCAAAATAAATTTATTTTTTATAGGATGAAGAATTCAAGTCATGTTATGAAATATTTAAAGGCGACTAACAAATTGATGATCTTTGTTTTTCTTATATTTGAGAAAATTGAAAGTTTTAGCTTTTAGTGGCTTAGGAGGGTTTTTTAACAACTCATTAGCCACTAAAAATCTTTGTTTCAGCAGCTAACAGTTTAACACAGGAGTAGGGTTAACCACTGAAAGCTGGCCCGATTGATTATTTGTTAAAAGGACTTTCAATGGCTTAGGCGAGGCTTTGAAATAGCTCATTAGCCACCGAAAAGCGTTGGTTTTGGCAGCCTAGTGAACGGTTGAAGGAGGGCGTTAACCACCTAAAGAAAGTGAAATGTGTTGGGAAAAAAGATGGTTTCAGTGGCTTAGGCGAAAGAGTTGATGGTTCATTAGCCACCGAAAGGCCTGTCTTTCGATGGTTAAAGACGAGATCTGAAGAGACTATAATATACTGAAAGCCAGTTTTACAAGACCGTTTGGAAATAACATTTTAGTGGCTTAGGAGAATAGGTCAGTGGTTCATTAGCCATCGAAAGATTAGCTTTTGGCAGCTAGTAGAAAAAATCCTGGGGGCCCTTAACTGCTGAAAAGGACAAAAGAAGAAATGGTTAACTACCTATCAAATCAAGTCTCGTCAACACAGAAGAAATCATGAGAGGGAACGATAAACCACAAAAAATACATGAAAACTGCATTAAGGCATAAGTAAATGATTGAAGAGGTCATTGTTTAGCCGATGAGGACCGATGTGACTTGAAACCCTACTCTTCCCTCCATCTGTCCAACGAACTGCATAATATCTCCACTGGGTATCCAATTTGCATTAAACATGATTACTGGGCAAGTGGTCTCAAAAATATCACCAAAGGCCATCGTCCTCTCATAAACCCTCATAGTCAGTGCCCTATCCTCTAGTACACCCCACCTTCGATTGTATGAATTCTCACCACTAAAAAACCACCTCTGAAAGTCAGCTTGTTAAAACTCTTCCACAGAACTTGAATTGAATTTTTGCAGGCACTCAGGAGCACATTCAGCAGAATGAAGAAGGGAGGGCCTACTCTCAGTGAAGAATTGGGAGACATCGGCTACTTGGAAGCACATCTAGAAGTCTGCCAGTTCTTCAAAGATGCCGGCTGCTACAAATTTTGTGAGAAAATTCAAGGTTCACACCAGCAGGTTGCTGAGGCATTTTCTCTCTCTTTCTATGACTCCAAGGTAATCATAGGTAAGGAAGAATTCATGGTAGATGAAACCCTAATTGCAGAAGTGACTCAACTCCCTAGAACTAGGGAGAAGTGGTTTAAAACCACCATTACAAAGGATGTGGAGTTTAGATATTATCTGAAGCCTGAACACAGAGGGGTGGTGTGGAATAAAAGTGTCCCATCCTCCTGGCTAGAAGAGGGGTGGCAACAATTACTAAAGGTCATTGTGGTCTATATAACTTGTGAAGGAAGATACAACAGGGCCATGATTTACCATTTCAAATTAATGAACCACTTCACAAGAACGAGCCCACTAAATTTACCTCTCTACTTACAGAGGAGCCTGGAAAAAATGGCACACCAGGTGAAGGATCAGCCAACTAATATTGTTGGAAGATTGTCTCACCATGGTCTTATCCAACTCCTGATCCAGGAATTGCTGAAGAAGAGAAATATGGCATGGGAACGTTTCTTGTTCTAGAATGGTTTTGAAACAGGCCTACAACCAGAAGAAAAGGGGAAGTATCATTCAAAAAAGTATAGCACCATAAGGAGTGGAAAGAGGAAGAGAAGGGCTATATCCCCAACAACAACAGAACAGCCTCCTTCCTCTTCTAAAACCAAGTAGGTCAAAAGAAACCTAGATTTCAGTGAAAAGGGCCAGGAAATCACAGCACATAGTGGGAACATTTTGAACCTTCCCTACTTAGATTCAGAAGAGGAAAGAGAGGAAGCTGCTGACCTAGCAGTGCAGGTTATAGCAGAGAATGAAGAACTCCCATCACCTACACCAAAAGAGCAAGATGAACCAGCAGAGAAGGCTTCCTCTAGCAAGCCCAGGACACAAAGGATAAATCAGTGGCTGAGACAAGTGTATGAAATGAAAATTTTAGAAAAAGAGATAAAAAAAAACAATGATATATTAACCAAGAGGAATAAGCAGCTGCACAATTCTTACCTAGAGATGAGAGAAATGTATATCTTTCTAAAAAGACTCAACAAAAGATACATGAAGGACAACACAAGGCTGTATAGAATGATCAGGCTTCAGAGGTTACAAATGAAGGATGCCAAGCAAAACCATAGCACTCATCTCACACTAAAAACCCTAGCTAAAGCTGTAGTAAGCCTTCAGCATCCATAATCAAGCCAAGTTGCTGCTAACCTTCCTAACATGGATCCTGCTGAATAAAGGGTCATAAACACTAAACTGTCTAATAAAAAAGTGACTTATCTAGCAGAGGACCAGTGGCAGTTTATTTATAGTAGTCACTTCAGTTATCAGAGGGTTCAAATAGTGAACGAATTCTATAGTTAGATAGACTAGTAGTTAAATTAGGGTTTTTTGACCTAATTATGCAAAAACAATTATTTTGTCTATTTTTAGTAAATCAGATCCAATTTTTTAGGATATGAATATTTTTGTAAAGGATATATATTATAAGACTTATGTTATTGAAAGGGTTTGACTTCAGTGACCTATAGACCATTACTACTATCAAGATTCTCATATTGCTCATGACCTAGTATAAGCTCTTTTGCTATCATATGTTCAGCTTCCATTTCTTGTCTATTCGGTGCTTATGCTTGAATGTGTTATTTAGGTTTATTCATGTTAATTGATGTCTGATAGCTGTCATCCTATTGGCATGTTGATGATTTGAATTATAAGTACTTTCCTTGTTATGCTCAGCCATTTATATATATCTATTTTATGTATGAATCTGCCAGCATGATAAGTTTTCCATCTCTGCACCATACTATCAAACCTCTGAACAATGGTAGTTAGAAGCCTTGTCCCTTATTGAGTTTCATGCATGTCATGAGAGTGTGAGGTCATGTAGGTCACCTGACTTGATCCAATTAGAAAACTATAAAAAAATTTAAGTTACCAGGCATCCTCAAGCTGTAACCTAGAGGACTTTCCTAGAGTAATAATAAATTGGCGCCATTGCCAAGGAGAGGAGATTGAAGCTCAGGTTCCCTGGGAGACGACATAGATCCTACTTTGATGATAGAAAAAGTTTGGACACTATTCTTGTTGTAATTATATATGTGGTGACTCCATTGAAATAAGGTGGCTTCAAGAAGGCCAAGGACCAGAGAAAACCCTCAAGGGCCACTAGCAACACCTGTTTCAGATCCAAAAGAGATTCTGAGAAGAGCTAGGGCTTCACTAAGGCAGACCATCAGTGCTGTAAAGGAAGCTACATCAGGTATTTCAAGAAATATTCCTGCTATTATTTCTTTTGCTGAAACATTTAATTCTCGGGAATTTATAAATACATTAGAAAATTTTAGGGTTTGGGTATCTTCAAGCACTGCTGCTTGTGAAGATCCAATCCCTGGTGACTCCACTGGGATAAGTTTACCACCATCACTCTTTCAGCTACCACCTACATCATTAGTACCTTCCTCCACCCTTTCCATACCCATTTCCAATATGGATTCCCATCTGACCAAAATGGAAAGGATCCTGGTAGCTATGTATGCCCCCTTAAATTTTCCTAACCCCCTCTCAGCCATGCCCATTGGAGACTATCTCAAATACATGCCTAAATTTATAGGAGCGAGAGATTTCACAGCTGAAGAACATCTAGAGGCATTCTACAGTTATGTTGAGAACATAAATATAGAATAGGAAGATGTGTGGACTAGGGTTTTTGTGTAAATCCTAGATGGTCAGGCTAGGAAATGGTTCAAAGAACTGCCTGCTGGATCAGTACAATGCATTGAAGCCCTAGATGACATCTTTCTAAAGCATTAGGGAGAGAGGAGAGACCACCTCTATTATATCACTAAGTTTAGCAACTTGAAAAGAGAGAATGTGGAGTGTGTCTCCAACTTCACCAAGCGCTTTAACAATATGTACAGTAAGATCCCCACTGAGATTAAGCCCACTGATACGTCAGCCAAAATCACTTATGCAAATGCCTTTGACTCTGATTTCTTCCTGCTTCTTAGAGAGATGAGGTCTGCCTCCCTATCACTCATGCATGATTCTTCCCTAAAGGTAGAATCTAACATTGTGGCATCTTAGAAGGTCAAAGGAAAGATTGATAGGAAGAAACAAACCATAGACCCTCTTGGGGCTTCTTCATCAGAGAGAAAGATTGAAAAAACGGCCAAACTATTAGATAATTTGACTGCTGAAATGTCTAAGCTAAAGGACCAAGGGTAGATACCCGTGAGGGGTAAAGGGCCAAGTGATTTTGTTCCCCAAAACCCAAATTTTGTCCCTTATAGAAGAGGAAACCCCCTAGTCCATATCCTTAGAAGGGAAGGGATTCAAGTTGAAGATCAAATAATCAGAGCTCCCTTTTAGAATGTTGTACTAGAAGAAGAACCAGAGTTCATTCAGAAAGAAGGAGAGGCTGAAGACAACATCAACTGCATGGAGGATGAAGTTGACTATTCTTTTCTGACACAGGCAGAATATGAGGAAGCCCTAATTGATGAGCAGATCAATGAAGAAGCAGTATATCAGGAATATGATCAAGGAGGTTATAATCTGAGGCTTAGGCTAATTGTTCCCCCTAAGAAGAATGTTGTTCCTGCAAAGCAGCCTACTGCACCAGGTAAAAGGTTACTTTTTTACCAAAGAAAATGACTGTCATTCCAAAACAGCTACAAAAACCAGTACATTCATCAAACTGTGATCCTGTCCAACTCAAAGCTCCAGTACAAGAGGTAAGGTTTCCTGATAAACTGCATTATTCTTTCAACCTTGAGTCAGAGATTCAGAAATTGAAGATCCCTTTCCCATTAACAGAGCTAATGAAAAATGATGCATTCAAATATTCAATACTGAATTCTCTTCAACCAAAGATACATATTGATATTGACTTTGTCAATCTGCAAGATGATAAACCTATTGTAACCCTAGACCCTAAGATTAAAGATCTAAATGATTCTTGCCCACCTTTCTACATATATTTGAATATCCATGATAAAGTCCTTCATAAGTGTTTACTGGACTCAGGAGCTTCCCATAACCTAATGCAAAAAGCTGTGATGGATGATCTTGGCCTCAGCATTACAAAACCCTACCATGATTTGCTCTCCTTTGACTCCAGAAAGGTCAAGTGCTTGGGCCTCATCAAAGACCTTGTTGTAAACTTATCTCAGCTACCCTAAAAAAGCATTGTGATAGACATTGTAGTGGTTGATATCCCTCCTAAATTTGGTCTCTTACTGTCTCGATCATGGATTAAAAGGCTAGGTGGAACCCTTCAGATGGACCTTACATATGCTACAATCCCAATGTTTGGAGGGGAGACCAAGAGGCTTTACAGAGAGAATCAGCTTGCATACATGATAAGCAATGAAAATAATTTAGTGAACCACCCCATCTATGTAGTAGACACATATTTTGGGTCATGCATTCTATAAATAGATGATTCTTAGCAAACACCAGTCTAGCTTACTAAGCCCACCTGTCAGCAGCCCGAAGAAGTGACCAAATTGGTCTAGAACATGTATTTTGATGGGGCTAGCACTCAAATCATCCAATTGCATTCTTCAGCAAGACATTGAGGGATGTTGAACTGAAGTATGATCCCATTGAGAAGCATGATTATGCTCTCATCAAGTCATTGAAAACTTTCAGGATTTACATTCTACATGCAAAAGTCCTTTCCTATGTCCCTTCAGCTACTGTAAAGGATATTTTGAATCAGCCTGACATTGATGGAAAGAGAGATAAATGGATTGCCAAGCTTATTGAGTTTCACATAGAGGTAAATCCCACCAAGATAGTAAGAAGCAAAGGTTTGGCCAAACTCATGGCTAAATAAAACTGTGAACTGGTGGGGATAAACTTCACTTGTGTAAAATTAGCAAATTTGCAAATTGAAGTAGCAACAGAAGTAGTTCAGGATTAGAATGACATTCAACAAGTGGCTGACAACTTGTCCTCATGTGAGTGGTACTTAGGTATTGTTCATTTCCTACAAAAATTAGAAGTTCCTCTTGGTATCACTCCAAATAAAGCACGATCTCTTAAACTAAACTATGTTGAATTTTGTGTAATTGATAAACTGTTGTATTGGAAAGATCTGTCTGGGGTTTTGTTAAGGTGTCTAGATAAAGAAGAATTAGTTTAGGTCATGCATCACTTTCATTCAAGCACATTTGGAGGCCATCATTATTGGAAGACCACAGCCCACAAGATTCTGAGGTCTGGGTACTATTGGCCTGTCCCTTTTGCTGATGTGTGTACCTTTGTTAGAGCCTATGACCAGTGCCAAATATTTATAGGGAAGCTGCAGATCAGATCCTTTCCCCTTAGGCCTATCGTAGTGAATGGCCTTTCCAGCAATGGGGTCTGAATTTCATAGGTGAAATAAATCCCTCATCCAGTGGTCAGCATAAATGGATCCTAGTAGCCACAGACTACTTCACCAAGTGGATAGAGGCAGTACCCACCAGGAATGCAACTCATCAGGCCATAATGAAGTTTTTATATGAGAATATCTTTATCAAGTTTGGCTTCCCAGTAAGGTTAGTGACTGATAATGCACCAGCTTTCAAAGCAGGGGCATTGGTTAACATGTGTGAGTCAATGGGCGTTCAGCTGGTGCATTCCACATCTTATTACCCTTAAGGAAATGGCCTGGATGAATCATCCAACAAAATCCTAGTCAGGATCATCAGAAAACTATTGGAGACAAATTAGAAAAGTTGGGATTCTAATCTAAAGTTTGCTTAATGGGCTGATAGGGTAACAGACAAGAGATCTATAGGGACTTCTCCCTTCAAATTAGTTTATGGTACTGAGGCCATTTTTCCCATTTAGCTAATTTTGCTAGTAGGAAAATTCTTTCAAGAGGAGGAAGATGAACCAAATGATATGGTGAGGAGGATGATGGATTTGGTGGAGTTGCAGCAAGTTAGGGAACAAGTGATAGGAAAGTCAGAAGCTCATCAACATAATATCAAGGTCATGTTTGAAAAAAGGGAAAAAGTGGACAACTTTCAGGTTGGCGATTGGGTCCTCAAGTGGGACACTGTTAGGCAAGACAAGGGAAAACATGGAAAGTTTGACTCTTTGTGGATTGGCCCTTTTGTGATAGCTCAGATACAGAAGAACAACACCTTCAAATTTCAAAATATGGAAGGGTAGAAAGTGTTTGATGGCCCAGTGAATGGGCAAATTCTGAAACTCTATTTTATCTCAGGCTTTGAGGCCTTGTTATTGTAAAATATTAGTAGTAGGTTGTTTTTGCTTACAAAATAAACTCCATGCCCAATGGAACAGTAGATGATATTTTTAATTTTTTTTAGTTGTTTTCCAGAAAAGACATTTTGGTCTGGGGTTCTTGGGACCTCACAGGAAGGTTCCCATCCCCAAGTAGGAGCCAGATGTTATCTCCCAAAATAAATTTATTTTTTATAGGATGAAGAATTCAAGTCGTGTTATGAAAGATTTAGAGGTGACTAACAAATTGAGGATCTCTGGTTTCTCTATATTTGAGAAAATTGAAAGTTTTAGCTTTCGGTGGCTTAGGCGGGTTTTTTAATAGCTCATTAGCTACCGAAAAGCTTTGTTTCGGTAGCTAACAATTTAATGTAGGAGTAGGGTTAACCACCGAAAGCTGGCCCGATCGATTATTTGTTAAAAGGACTTTCGGTGGCTCAAGAGAGTCTTTGAAACAACTCATTAGTCACCGAAAAGCATTGGTTTCGGTAGCTTAGTGAACGGTTGAAGGAGGGCATTAACCACCGAAATCAAGTGAAATGCGTTGGGAAAAAAGGCGGTTTCAGTGGCTTAGGAGAAAGTGTTGATGGTTCATTAGCCACCGAAAGGCATGTCTTTCAGCGGTTAAAGAGGAGATCCGAAGAGACTATAATCCACCAAAAGCCAGTTTTACAAGACCGTTTGGAAATCATGTTTTGGTGGCTTATGCGAACAGGTCAGTGGTTCATTAGCCACCGAAATCTCAGCTTTTGGTAGCTAGCAAATAAAATCCTGGGGCCCCTTAACCGCTGAAAATGATGAAAGAAGAAACAGTTAATTGCCTATCAAATCAAGGCTCGTCAGCACAGAAGAAATCGTGAGAGGGCACGATAAACCACCGAAAAGACAGAAAAACTACATCAAGGTGTAAGTAAATGATTGAAGAGGTCATTGCTTAGTTGATGATGAAAAATGTGACTCAAAACCCTACTCTTCCCTCCATCTTTCCAACGAACTGCAAAATATCTCCACTGGGTATCCAGTTTGCATTAAACATGATTGCTGGGCAAGTGGTCTCAAAAATATCACCAAAGGCCATCGTCCTCTCGCCCAAGCATTTCTCATGCAGTTAAAAACCTCATAATCAGTGCCCTATCCTCCATTACACTCCACCTTCGATTGTATGAATCCTCACCACTAAAAAACCACCTCTGAAAATTATCCTGCTAAAAATCTTCCACAAAACTTGAACTGAATTTTTGCAGGCACTTAGGAGCACATTCAACAGAATGAAGAAGGGAGGGCTTGCTCTTAGGAAAGAATTGGGAGACTTCAACTACCTGGAAGCACATCTAGAAGTCTTCCAGTTCTTCAAAGATGCTGGCTGCTACAAATTTTGTGAGAAAATTCAAGGTTCACACCAGCAGGTGGCTGAGGCATTTTCTCTCTCTTTCGATGGCTTCAAGGCAATCATAGGTAAGGAAGAATTCATGGTAGATGAAACCCTAATTGCAAAAGTGACTGAACTCCCTAGAACTGGGGAGAAGTGGTTTAAAGACACCATTAAAAAGGATGTGGAGTTCAAATATTATCTGAATCCTGAACACAGAGGGGTGGTGTGGAAGAAAAGTGTCCCATACTCCTGGTTAGAAGAGAGGTGGCATCAATTACTGAAGGCCATTGTGGTCTATATAACTTTCAAAGGAAGACACAATAGGGCCATGATTTACCATTTCAAATTAATGAACCACTTCACAGGAATGAGCCCACTGAATTTACCTTTGTACTTACACAGGAGCCTGGAAAAAATGGCACACCAGGTGAAGGGTCATCCAACTAAGATTGCTGGAATATTGTCTCACCATGGTCTTATCCAACTCCTGATCCAAGAATTGATGAAGATGAGAAATATGGCATGGGCACATTTCTTGTTTTGGAATGGTTTTGAAATAGTCCTATAGCTAGAAGAAAAGGGGAAGTCTCCTTCGAAAAAGTCTAGCACCCCAAGGAGTGTAAAGAGGAAGAGAAGGGATATATCCCCAATAACATCAGAACAACCTCCTTCCTCTTCTAAAACCAAGCAGGTCAAAAGAAACCTAGATTTCAGTGAAAAGGGCCAGGAAATCACAGCACATAGTGGGAACATTTTGAACCTGCTTTACTCAGATTCAGAAGAGGAAAGAGAGGAAGTTGTTGACCTAACAGTGTAGGTTATAGCAGAGAATGAAGAACTCCCATCACCTACACGAAAAGAGCAAGATGAACCAACAGAGAAGGATTCCTCTAGCAAGCCTGGGACACAAAGGATAAATCAATTGCTGAGACAAGTGTATGAAATGGAAATTTTAGAAAGAGAGATAAAGGAAAAAAATGCTATATTGACCAAGAGGAATAAGCAATTGCACAATTATTACCTAGAGAGGAGAGAAAGGTATATATTTCTAAAAAGACTCAACAAAAGATACATGAGGGACAACACAAGGCTGTACATAATGATCAGGCTTCAGAGGCTGTAGATGAAGGATTCCAAGCCAAACCCTAGCACTCATCTCACACTGGAAACCCTAGTTGAAGTTGCAGTAAGTCTTCAGCATCCAGAATCACACCAAGCTGCTGCTAACCTTCCTAACATGGAGCCTGTTGAATAAAAAGATAAGAAAACCAAACTTAAAAGAATAATTTTAGAGGTTGCTTAAGAATTTTTGCAGAACAGGGATTTCGGTGTCTTAGGCAGATGCTGAGGTAGTTCATTAGACACCAAAAGCAGTGCTTTCGACAGCTAATAGACTCGACATTTTGATCTCTTAACCGTCAAAAGCAGAAAGAGGCATAGGATCAAATTTTGGTAGGAAGGACGAGTTTTGGGAAAACATAAATAGCTCAAGGATGAAGTATAAAGATGAAGGGCACTGAATAACAACATCAGGGAAGGTATGCTTCAGTTTTGTAGTTGCATAAAGGAAGAAAGGGTCACAAACACTAAACTGTGTAGTAAAACAATGACTTATCTAGCAGAGGACCAGTGGCAGTTTCTTCCCAGTACTCACTTCAGTTACCAGAGGGTTCAAACAGTGAACAAATTCTATAGTTAGATAGACTAGTAGTTAAATTAGGGTTTTTTGACCTAATTATGCAGAAACAATTATTTTGTCTATTTTTAGTAAATCGGATCCAATTTTTCAGGATCTAAATATTTTTGTAAAGGCTATAAAGAAAAAGACTTATGTTGTTGAAAGGGTTCAACTTCGAGGACCTATAGAACATTACTACTATCAAGCTTCTCATATTACTCATGACCTAATATAAGCTATTTTTCTATCATATGTTAAGCTTCCATTTCTTGTCTATTCCGTGCTTATGCTTGAATGTGTTATTTAGGTTTATTCATGTTATTTGATGTCTGGTAGTTGTCATGCTATTGGCATATTGATGATTTTAATTATAAGTACTTTCCTTGTTATGATTAGCCATTTATATATATCTGTTTTATGTATGAATCTGCCAGCATAATAAGTTCTCCATCTTTGCATCGTACTATCAAACCTCTGAACAATGGTAGTTAGAATCCTAATCCCTGATTGAGTTTCCTGCATGTCTTGAGAGTGTGAGGTCCTGTAGGTCACTGGATTTGATCCACTTAGAAAACCATAAAACCATTTAAGTTACCAGGCATCCTCGAGCTGCAACCTAGAGGAGTTTCCTAGAGTGATAACATGAGGATAGAGGCATCTTTTGGATTGATGTCTCTAGGAAGGTCCGCAACCACACGCCTGAATTTAGTGTTAAATTCATCCATGGTTTCATTCTCCATCTTCTTTATGCTATGAAGGGCATCAAGCAAATGTGTTGGTTCCTTATTTTCTCCCCATTTCTTCCTAAAACCATCTTGGGATTCACTAAGAGTTTTATATGAATCATCATCTAGGTTGAGGTACCATTCTCCAGCATCATCTTCTAAGGATAAATCAAAGAGCTTCATTTTGACATCGTCATGTTCATGGGCAGCATCATTGCAATAATTGACTAGGCACTTTTCAAACTTTCAACTAGTGAGACTTGATAGTGATGGTATTATTGCCCTGAAATATGGGGAGCTTCTTGATAGCATCATTTGGAATGGCATGCGAGAGCACCTGCTATCCGAAAAAATTCAAAGGGTTTGAAGAATTTCGTCATTTCTTGAGATTGGTGAATATGACTCTCTATAAATATGTAATAGATATCTAAGAGGGATTGGTCTCTTAAATGTTCAAGGTTTCTGCGAGAATTCTGCCTATTCAATCTTTCTCTAATAAACCTTTCGGGATCAGGGAGAGGATTGAATAATTGCTGGCAGTTTCTTCGGGTAGAAATTCATGGAGGGATGTTAGACAATGGAGTTTCCAGATGGATCGAGTTTTAATTTTTATGTTTTTTAAAGACAAGATCAATCAAATTTTTATTATCTTTTTAGTTGTTTAGAAAAAAAGTTAAGCTAAGTCATACTCGGGAATAAAAATATTTATCCTCGGCAACGGCGCCAAAACGTGTTGCCGCCTCTCACACACATAGGGGGGACATGGCATAAATATTCAAGCCACTTAGTGTATCCTTGGGGGCAAGTCTCGACTCAAGGCTGTCACCTTGTTCTTGACTCCTCCATTTAGGCTCAACTCCTAACGAAGCCAAGGGGGGTAGACCCTGATAAGTTACTAAGGATAATTACTTTAGTATGATGGTATTGAATTGAATTAGTTTCTTAGGAGTTTGAAATTAACAATTGAGAACCACAGATAACAAGATGAAAAATAAACATAAGTAAGCATAATGATGATACACAATATATATATCGAAAGAAGTAAACAAATAACTAGTGCCTTAAAATGGAGTTGCAAAATGATTACATGTGCTTGCATGTGCTTGGACTTAATGTTTTGCAATTGTCTCTTGGTACGTTTTAAGTTAATATGAAAAATGAGTGGATTAAATTAGGCGAAGGGGGCCTCCAGATATACCCGAGGGGTACTTGGAGTATGTCCAAAAATAAAACCTTCACGGCTACCCACAAGAAATGTGTGGGATGAATGGAGTCTCTGAGACTGTGTTCATAATACACCCGCTAGGGTGTAACACATATCGGCACCTCGAGGTCACTTTCTGGGAGTTCCCACTTCCTTTGGGTATTTTTCCACCGCTTATGATTTGATCGAGTCGTTGGATTTTCGCCTGATGGTTGTTAATTGGGGAAGGTAAAACCTAATTAATCTAGTGAATCATGTTGATTTTGATGCAGCTTGACTGATCAAATGAATCGCAACCAAAACGCAGAGCATACACATCCGAGTCTTTGTAATTTTTAGTAAATTTTAATCAATGTATTTTTATTAAGAAAGAAAACCCTCCAGGAACCTCTTTAAGTCCAAGTGGACCTCAATCGTGGAATCAAGGAGGGGGTTGATTTTAAAATATTTCTTGCAGAAATTGAAAATGAATAATGAATCAGCAAAAATAAAACAAACCATAGGTTCTCTAATTAAATCTACCACGATCCTCTTTCACCTTTCGGTTCAATCGAGATTCATGGGGTAAGTATTCAAGTTACTTTGACTTTATAATATGGAATATATGATGAAAGTAATCAAAGTACACTATTTTGCATAAATTAAACTAATATAGAGAAAAAAAAGGGAAGAATGAAAAAAAAGGAAAAAAGACGCGAATCCCCCTAGGGGGGATGGGGAATGGGCTCGAAAGAGCCTATTCGAAATTATTGTTTATTACCAGTGGTTACAATATCAATAGAATGATATAATTCCTCTTGTTTCTTATATAGAACGAACCCAAGACCTTACAAAGTGCAAAAATTAAAGATTTCAAGAAATGGGGAGACCCCTGGGGGGTTCCGGATGGCCCAAAAGTCACTTTTTGGACATCACCTCCTCCTCTTTTCTGTTATACCTGCTAAAAATCGACAATATTATTAAACTTAAGTATTCCCAAAAGCACTTTGAAATTACCTTTGGGTCAACACACTTTTAACCGAACACAACTAAGTTAAAACCAGTTAAAAAAAGATGAAAAAAGGAACCAAGGAAAGCAAGATTTCCTTGGGATATTGGATTGCCTCTTGGGAAGCCAATATGATGTGCACTGATTTCTGGATTTGTATTTTAAATTACGAAAAATAAATCTAATGCACGCAAGCTGTAAATTTTCTTGAAAATGCCATGCAAAAAGGACGATTTCCCCAAAGCTAGATCTAGAATGCTTATGAAACCATTTTTTTAGAAAAAAGATCTATATTATGAGCTTTAACAAGATAGATCTATGTTAAATTTCACTCTAATATGATAGATCTAAACAAATCAAAGCTATGAACCAAGTAACCGAGTAGATTTTAAATTTTGAGAGGAGAAATAGAGGAAGGAAATCCTGTAGCCGTGAAGATCCATCGTGGAGATTTCTAGTGGAATGTCAAGGGACTATGCCTTTGAGAAATTTTTGGAGAAAGTGAGGAAGCAAACTAGATCAACACCCTCTCCAAGATAGGAACTTGCAACTAATCCAAAGGCTTTCCAAGATGCTTGTGAGATCTGGTTAATACATAAAGAGAGATATTAGAAAAGCATGCATATAAACTTATAAAACATGTCAATCTAGATCTCTAGACATGCATAAAAGAAAAAGAGATAGCCAATAAACTTATTAACATATTCCTTTCCTATAAAGATCATAATAAACTTATTATCAATATTTTAGCACTAGATCCACAATATCAAAATAAGGAAGTTATGAACACAGATATAGGTTACCTAAGTGAAACATGGAAATGCTCATCCACACATTATAACATGATACCATATTGCCTCCAAAATTTTTGTTTATTTTAAAATGAAAAATATAGCAACATTACAACAACAATAGCTCCTCAGTCCGACTCTAACTAGCTTTGAAAGGATGAAACTGTGCTTTATTTATAGAAAAAACTAAAACCCTAGCACAAAGGGGCACAATTCCCAAGGAGAGAGGGACTACAACTGCATGAGGAGTCAAGATGAGCTTGATTTGAGTCTAACTGAGTCTGATCTGAGTGTAACTGACAATCAGAGGGCTGATCAGACTAACACATCAACTGGTTAACTGAAACATCAACCAAATCACATCCAGATGATCCTACATGTGTGGAGGAGAGAGAGAGGGCACAAATCCCAAGGATGCATGCTGTGGTGTACTCCCTCTTTAGCCTAGATCAAATCCTTCAATCAAGGCATGGTCAGCTCTAGTCAATCCAAAACTGATGAGACTGATTTCAGTCAAATCAAAGCAACATCCACTGATTTAGGAATTTGGATTTTCTTCATTATTTAATTAATTTATCAATTAAAATAATCAATATTTGATTTTTTAATTTATTTTCTCACTTGAGTGATGGGAAAATCACTCAAAACTTAGGAAAAGTGGGTTTATTGGTTTACCGGGTACTCTAAGTTAGAAAATGAGCACCCCCATGACTGAAACTGATTTATGAGCCCACTTTTATTACAAAACCAAATTTTCCATTTAGACTATCAAAAAATAGCCTAAGTTTTGGAAAAATTAAAACTTAAAAAAAAAAGCCTAGGGGAACTTAGACATGTTCATATGACTCGACCATAATTCCTATCATGTTTATACATTGACACACATACTCTAATAACCTCAATAGGCCTAAATGTCAATATGACCACCCAAACTTTGGAGGAGTTGAGTGAAAAACTCTTAAGTTATCAGTCATTTATTCAACAATCAATAATAACCAAGGGAAAAAACACTCTAGGCTGATCGGATTGATAAATAAAGTCCAAGAGACCGAGTCTTTTACAGACACTACATGCTAGAAATTTTTATTACAACTCCCCTATGGGGTATGAACATGTGATATAGTGTAACAAGCATTTCCCAGAAGCAATTATGAAGGTCTTCTGAAGTCCGAACAAATCATCTTTGTCCGGTTCACTAGGCTCACTTGATAAAAAACCACTAAGTACAACTTAGGTGGTAAGAAGGGGTAAATCAACTGCAATAGGTTAACTCTAATCCAACCCAAGAAATTCAATTTTCAAGGAGAAATGACTCCAAGCCACTCCACCCAACTCAAAATTAGTGAGGTGAGGTGTCACACAATCCAAGGAATCTTCCCAAAATAGAATAGGGGGGTTACAAAAGGATTTACACAAGAGTTACACAAATATTTACACAAGGAGTTACAAAACCACTATAGGGGCTCAATCAACAAGTGGAACCCACTGAAACACTAAGGAGGCCCACTAAATCATGAATTAGGCTCAATAATACCAACATAGGATAAATTAATCAAAAGTTGGGTCATTTGTACAATGTTTGGGTGGTCATCAATTAATAAAGCCATTAAGGCATAAATATGGACCAAGATCAACCAAATAAGTTCTAAAGTGCTAGGAATGTCCCCATTCCCCCTCTCATTGCGGATCTAGGCCTCCCATACTCTTTTAGTGGTCCTTGATGTGCCAGTTGTTTTCATTAATTGATTATTTACAAAATAATAATAATGTCTCAAGTTACTTAAAGACGATTTTTCTAGAACCATGTGCCACAATAATAAACAATTACAAATTACATATGTCTGGGGCTTTAACACACGGGGTATTACATCCCCTCCCCCTTCAACCACGCATCGTCCTCGATGCATAATACATACATTCTTTTACAACTTTCAAAGGGATAGGTACCTTCATTTTTCAAGTAGTATTTCTCGGAACTCCTCTTTTGAGAAACCACAATATTTCCCATTACTACTTTTCTATCTGTCTCCACTGCCTATGGGATGTGACTCCCTTCACTTAACTTGTGCCTCAATATATCGCCATCCCATTTTCTGGCTTCCTTTTTGAGAACCAAGACTAGTATCAAGGGTCAGTATTCAATCCCCATTATAGGGTCTTCAAATTTCAACAATGATACATTAACTCGAAAATCATATTTCAATCAACCATATGATTAACATCAAGTATACAAATGTACGATACATTATATAAGAGTATTCTTTAACTACTAAATCATGAACATAAAGATAGCATAAATCAATCACCATGGAACCTATACAAAATACAATAACATGAATAGCACATAAGAGAATACCTATCTCAAATTTGGGAAACTAGCTTCAACGAGACAATGTTACTCCCATAAGAAGAGCACAATCAGTTTAGTAACTCTCAAAACTACCACTTCTGAGAACCTCAATGCTTCCCAATACTACTTTTCTGTCCGTCTCCACTTCCTATGGGGTCACCGTCCCATTTCCTGGCTTCTAGTACGAGAACCTGGACTAGTAGAGTGGTATGACGTGAGCAAAGGGGTGATAATCCACAAGACTACCTCTTTGGAAATGGATAGTAGACTGTTCTCTGAGGGAATCCAGGAACTCAGTCCCAACAGCTAAACCATATTATTCAACAAAGATACCTGAAATAGAGATGCTTCTTTAACAAGGATTCTTTTTCACATTCCCAAAAGACACATGGTTAGAGGTAAGCATATACACTGTTCAATAAGATTCTTAAAATACATCTTTCAAAAAATAAATATTCTAATTAATTACAGGAAATACTTTAGTATATGCAAGGTACTTGAGATTAGATACTTCTTCAACAAATACTTGAAATGCATCGAATGAAATCTTATTCTAATCAATTTCAATAATATGAAATGCATCTATCGATATCACTCTCATGTCCCCACCCCTCTACTCAGTGGAGAGGATGTGACTAACACCTATCAACCCCAGAAATCTAAGCCCCATCAGCGTAATATAAAAATTCATGAACTTAAAGATACATAGAAGCATACATTATCACCATACATCAAAAGCAAAATCATACATTCAAGCATCTAGCATGCTCATAGTAATTCATAAACAAAATATAGTTGCGGAAATAAAATACAAGGGAATACTTATCTTGAAATAAGCTTGTCCCACAACCAACTATGTCGCTACAATGTTCCACCCAACCATAGGCCAGTGTGCTCTTTAATCTCTCAGTAGCATTGCCACCCTTGAGCTGGGCATGATTTCATCAAGGAATAAGGAACACTAGCAGACTTCACCAGTAGCCAATGATACAATAAAATTCAGTCAAGCCAACACAGTTGGGTTTATCAGACTTACACAGGAAGTGGTTTACACTTAGCCAAATTCACAGGAGACACATCCAAGCCAACAGATGGGTTTATCAGGATACCAACCAAGCCATCCTTCTAGTTGGGTTTATCAGGCTTACACATGTAGTGGTTTACACTTAGCCAAATTTACATGAGACACAAGCAAGCCAACATATGGGTTTATTAGGCTACCAGCCAAGCCATCCTTCTAGTTGGGTTTATTAGGCTTACACAGACAATGGTTTACACTTAGCCAAATTCACATGAGACACAACCAAGCTAAGAGATGGGATTATCAGGATATTAGCCAAGCCATCCTTCCTATTGGGATTATCATGCTTACATAGGCAGTGGTTTACACTTAGCCAAATTCACATGAGACACAGCCAAGCCAACATATGGGCTTATCAGGATACTAGCCAAGCCATCCTTCCAGTTGGGTTTATCAGGATGCCAAGGAGGTGGAAAGACTGGTTGCTAAGCTAGTGAGCTCAACCCTAGAGCTATGAAAAACCACACTAGATCTAGCCTGACTTCTAAACAATTACACACCCAACACAAGGAAGCATTCCCTTCTCTTCTACACAGTCCCTCAGGCTGTGCCTTCCCTTCCAGTGCTATTCAGGGTATGCAAAGAAGAAAAACATCCTTCTAGATTGGTATGTGAGGTTCCTTCACACACTAGGTTTATCAAGAAAGTATAGACTCCATTTCCATTCCTCAAATCAGTTTAGATTCCAAACAAGGATGTACACAGAGTTATCTGAGTACTGGGATCATCAAATCATAGAAGACGCCAAGGATTACACACACACAGAAATTACGAATTTTTGAGTATTGCCTAAGCCAGACCGGCTGCTTCATTTCAACAAAGGTATTTGATATACTACAAGGATACTCTAGCAATATACTTTCAAAAAAGATCACAAGGATAAATATTTTCAAAGATCACCTAAATACTTTTGCATTTTAATGTAACAGGAAAAGCGAATTTATATGCAACAGTTCTAATCTAACTAAGAACTAGAAAGGCCTTAACAACCTATTACTTTTAATCTCAACAGAAAGCATAATTCTTCTTAGAAATCACTGGAAATACATTATTCATCAACTAATATCAATCATACAACGAACATCATGCACACATCATTCATAAATACATCGACCATCAATTCATAATATCTCAACGTATATCAATCATATATCGATCATGTAATATCAACCAAGGACAACCATACACGCATCAACTAAACATACAAGCATCAATTATAGTACATCAATTAAATCACATCAACCATCATACATCAATTATAATACATTAATCATAATACACAATCATAATACATTGACTAGGATTCATCAAGAAAAATACAATTATCATAATACACCAATCAGAATACATCATCTAGAAGAAATCAACCAAGATTCATCAAGGATAATACAATGATCACAATACATCAATCAAAATATATCATCCAGAATAAATCAACCAAGATTCATCAAGGATAATACAATGATCACATTACATCAATCAGAATACATCATCCAGAAGACATCAACCAAGATTCATCAAGGATAATACAATGATCACAATACATCAATCAAAATACATCATCCAGAAGACATCAACCAAGATTCATCAAGGATAATACAATGATCACAATACATCAATCAAAATACATCATCCAGAAGACATCAACCAAGATTCATCAAGGATAATACAATGATCACAATACGTCAATCAAAATACATCATCCAGATGACATCAACCAAGATTCATCAAGGGTAATACAATGATCACAATACATCAATCAGAATACATCATCCAGACATCAAGGATAACACAATGATCAAAATACATCATCCAGATGACATCAACCAAGATTCATCAAGGATAATACAATGATCACCATACATCAATTAGAATACATCATCTAGAAGACATCAACCAAGATTCATCAAGGATAATACAAAGAAATAATATCTGAAGTGAGGTTTCTTATTCTTCTATTAACATAAGGGAGGTTGAATTAAGTTTACTAAGCACATTTGTAAACTCCAAATGCACAAATACATAAGATAATAAATTTGTAGAAGGCCCAACAGCCGCAGTGTTGGAAACTAAGCTCTGATACCACTTGTAATGTCTCTTGGGGATATCAATGGGACCGAGGGACATATCATTAGCTCTCTAACGTTAATTAGATAATTTTATCACAATGGATTAGTTAAACAAATATTAAAATTCATTTTTCAATATTTGTTTCATGACAAAGTCATTTTAATTACAAATAAATTAAAATAATTCAATAATTATTCAAATGTCTCATCCAAGGGCTGGAAAGGATTATGAATACCTTTTATCAATATAATATATCAATTCCAATCCAATTAAGAGATAAATTTCACATCTAAATGCCATTTACTCTTAATCATGATTAATTAGTAATTAGTGTTCCAATTACGATACTTAACGACAATTAGCGCATAATTGACAGTACTTATTATGATTTGATTTGTTTATCACTTAACCACTGTTTATCAAATCCAATGGCTAATTAACACCTAATAACATGTAAAGCAGGGCTAATTACCATTTTCCAATTAATTAAACATAGTAATTATGAAAATGATTCCACGAGCTAGTTAACTAGTTGTTCAATACTAACAACTAGTCTTGTGCGAATTTGACACACAACCATGCCAATGAACCAGAAAGTGAACCTACATCCATTTTACACCTATTTAAGCATGCATTTACAGAAAAATAAAGTGATTTTCCAAATGAGATTCGAGTACATAAACGAAGGATATTTCAAGTTCAATCAATACAACTAGTTAATATATACTGCCATGAACTCAATCAAACCAATTGTACCGAGTTTCGCGGCACATAGAGGTGAAGGTACAGATCTGGAAAATAGAATTATACAGCATAAGTAAATAACCAATAACAGAGCATATGGCTGTACATTCATCTTTTACCAAAAACAGAGATTCGAATCCAAAAACTATTTGTCAATTTCACTACAATGTACCTAGTTTTCAATTGAACTTTCCAAATTCCAAATAAAGAGAGATATATGATTATTCTAGCTCATTTAAAGCATGTCAGGGATCACTTATATTCATATGGTTGTATCTTTCTACCCATATACATTCCATTAAACAATCCACAAAATAAGTTAATTTTACTCACTTAAATCGACTAGTAATTCTAGGAATCACTAGAATATTTAAATCCACAGCTTGTAGAATAATTCAAATACAATTCCAACTCTAAATAACATGTTTTATCAGTCATAACAGAGGTATATCTCATTCTAACATTTTTTCAAACACTTCATATGCAAAGTCACAAATGTGCTCAAAACAATTCCATTGAAGGAGCTATAAATTGGAAATTGATCTAGAATTTTGGTAGACGTTTTCCCAACACTACTGAAAAGATTTATCCTCACATTCTTACACACATTTCAATATTATTTATCAGATATAAGCATCAAATTAACACTCAGGCATTTTTACAAACACTTCATGTGATAATTCTCCAAACTATGCCAAATAGTCCGATCGAAGAACTAGTTTTCGAATAAAAGGTAGAAGCATGAAAGAGAAGTGTCTTAAACCATTCCAAGGATACCGAACCATCAAAATATACTGCATATAATGAAAAGGGGAAGAAATATCATTTCTGTAACAAAGGTACCAAATAATTATTTTCTCAAACAATTTGTCCACAAAATCTCAAAAACTAGTTTCCAATTCCTTCATAAAATTTACTTGCATAAATAGATTGAATTCTATGAGAAAATCCTTCCGCAAATAACTCATATGCTTCATCAAAAATTTCATGTGCATCCATAAATAAATCAGATCAGATCCATGTAAATTAAATAAACAAGATATAAATCATTTATCTTATCAATGCACAATGGCATCATCCGGACCACATTCCACCCAGCCTTTGGCACTGCCAAGCCAGATCTCACTTTGACAGGCCACCCTCGAGCTGAGACCATAGAGCCACAATAGAAGTGCACTGAAGAATAACTCAAGTATAATCTTGAAAATACAAAACTCTATTCCTCACCACATACTTCCTCTTCCACCCCACTACCAAGTGCAATGGCAATCCAGACCCCATAGGCCATCAAGATATCGTCATTCACCATCAGGATTTATGTGCAGGTTAAGGAAAAATCCAAGTAGTGGAAACCAAGGAAAATCAAAAGTATGAACAACCATAATCAACAACCATCCAAAAGAACCATGAGAAAACAACCTCCAAACCAAGGATATCAAACATGTATTTATAGAACAAATAATGTAGTTATAACTCAATGGGTCAAAATAAAACCATGGTAAGCCAACTTGAGTCAATCCAATGTTGGGGGGGGGGGGGGGGGGGAGGGGGGGGATGTAAATCAACCACAATAGGTTAACTCTAATCCAACCCAAGCAATTCGAATTTCAAGTAGAAATGACTCCAAGCCACCCCACCCACTTCAAAATTAGTGAGGTGAGGTGTCACACAATCCAAAGCATCTTCCCAAAATAGAAAAGGGTGGTTACGAAAGGATTTACATAAGAGTTACACAAATATTTACACAAGTATTTACACAAGGAGTTACAAAACCACCAAATGGGTTCAATCAACAAGTGGCACCCACCCAAACACTAAGGAGGCCCACTAAATCATGAATTAGGATCAATAATACCAACATAGGATAAATTAATCAAAAGTTGGGTCATTTGTACAATTTTTGGGTGATCATCAATTAATAAAGCTACTAAGGCATAAATATGGACCAAGACCAACCAAACAAGTTCTAAAGTGCTAGGAATGTCCCCATTGCCCCTCACATTGTGGATCTAGGTCTCCCGTACTCTTTTAGTGGTCCTCGATGTGCTAGTTGTTTTCATTAACTAATTATTTACAAAATAATAATATTGTCTCTAGGTCCTTAAAGACCCTTTTTTTGGCACCCTATGCCACAATAATAAACAATTACAAATTACATATGTCTGGGGCTTTAACACACGGGGTATTACACTTCTTCTTTATGAAAAGTATCGGTGCTACCCAAGGGGGGACACTTGGTCATATATATCCTTTTTCTATAAACTCCTGCAAGTGGAGTTTGAGTTCCACTCATGCGGTAAGGGGCTTTTGAAACCGGAATTAATCCTGGTGTCAGTTCTATGGAAAAGTCTAGGTCCCGCTTCTGAGGTAATACAGGGATTTCCTCAGGGAATATGTGAATTCTACAAGAATGAGGAAATACTCTATGCATTGTTCTCTCTCAGCCTCTATGTCTCAGATATTTACTGCAAACAACTTGCAGTCTTTTCTAATGCACTTCTTTGCTTGTAAGGAAGATATCTTCCTTACCGAAAATTTCTTCGGTACGCCTTGAATCTTCACTTGATTCCCTTGGCTATCTATACATAAGATGGAATTTTTTAAGCAATTGAGCATGACATGGTGTTGTTCCAACCATTAAATGTCGATAAATATATCATATGATCCTAAAGGTAGGATGTTCGTGTTTATTTTCGTAAGAAAACCATCCAGGTTCACCTCACAATATTTAACTATTTATAAAAATTTCCGTTTCGTACCTTTGGCTAATTGTACCAGCCAAGGTTTATCATGTTTTTATTTTCCTAGTCTACATACATCGACAATTTTAGGAGATACATAGCTCCAAAAAGCACCCGGGTCAATCAGTATTGAAATAAAAGTGTTCAAGATGTTACCTTCTATATCAACCATGGTAGCCTAATGGTCTTCTTGTCAGCCATCCAAGACTACATAAATCCATGGTGTTCTCACTAATTCCTATACCGTTGGTTCTTATTGTAAGTTGTGCAAGACCCCACTGGTATTGTTCTTATAATCTTAGGCATAATGAGGCCCATTGCATTGCCAACATTTGATCTATAGCGGGGTAGCATTGGATCCCCTAGCTGCTACTGGCCTGTTAACATTTGGATCTGGTACATATGGCTCTGTACCTGATTTGTTGAAGTTCTTGTTTGCTGGAAAACTATTGTTTTGTTTTCTATACGGGGGTGGGTTAAAACTTGGTTTGTGGTTGTCGAAGAAGTTATTAGATTTGTCTCTATTTCTGTTCATGTTCTCTTGCCTTAGTTGTCCATGCTCATAGTAGAGCCTACCTTTGTGCAATGTGGTGTCCAAGGTTTTAGGCATGTCGAACTCAATCCTTTCCCAAAAGATGGGAGGAAGACATCCTAAAAACGGCTAGATCTTTACCTTTTTTTCCTTGATGTATGGTACATAATGTAACAGATCTAGAAATCTATTAATAAAAGCATCCATAGTCATGGATCCCATACGTAACTCATGAAACTCTTTCACCTTTCTGTCGAAGAATCTTTCCAACATATACTTTTCTTGAAAGATCTTTCAGAATTTTCTCCAACGTATTTCTCTTACCTCATCTTTCTTGGTATGTTTCAAGTCTCTCCACCATCTCGCTACTTTTCCATTTAAATTATAGATGGCCAATCGATCCTTCATTTCTCTAGAGTAGTTATGAACTCAGAAATATTTTCTCATACCCAACAACCATTCTTCAGCTTTCTCCCTCGAGTTCACCTCTCCTTGATAGGTTGGAGCTCTTATATTTCTGAACTCCCCCTGGAGATTGTCATCACTTCTTTGTTTCTTTCTGCATGGAGAAAGAGAGTCCTCACTGGAAGGACTATGATATTATCCTTCTGGAGGTTCAGGGGTATGTTCCTCTTTTCCCTCTTCTCTTCAGCTGCTGGATCGTTTATGATAAGGTTCCTTCTTGAACTTGTTTTTGGAATGAGTGTGTTTCCCTTGCAGGCTTCCTCCCATCATATTTCACAGCAATGCTTCATTGATTGCTTTTTGTTCCTTTCTTTCATTCAGATTGTCATCTCTGAAAATTTGCAAGTCTGCTTGAAGAATTTGTATGGTTTTCATATTATTAGAATTCAGTTCCACTATTATTTCTGCTTTTGGGTGGGGGTACTCAATTTCCCTTTCCAGCCATTATCTTCTTCAGTGTTCATGATCTGAACTGTTATGTAAAAATTCCTGAACATTTCAAATTTTAATAATAGGAAAAAATTTTGTTAGTTAAAAAAATTTAAAAAATACTTTATTTTCCTTGCAACAAATGTTTGGTACGCCCCTTAGGTCTCTTAGTGTTGAAACTTGGCTTCAATACCACTTGTAATGTCCCAAAAAATTGAAAATATAAAAAATTATTAGGCTAGTCAAAACTACCTATGCTGGACATTAATTGAACTTTACAAAAATATGTCGTAAACTGATTGTACTAATGTTTTGTCATAAGCTGTTTTTACATCCTGTTTCCATATTTCTCGATGTGGTTATTACTATGTTACTTACCTTGTTGTGATTTTGATTACAGTTTGTACTATGGTTAAGCATTGATGTGAAAGTTGGTTATTTGCTTACGTACTTCATTGTTTATTAACATGTACTTACTATCATATACATGATTCTAACTTGACTTTGTTAATGGATAAAGTGGTGGAGTGATGTGACTAGTTTCCCTTGTAACCCTGAGAGGTAATAGTTTCTACTTGTCACAACGGGATTACTTAATTTTATCGAACTAATGCATCTTCGTCCCATTTTCGTGTAGGGGCACTTGGTGATGGAAAACTTGTCTATAAAGCTTAACAGGAAGTGTTGATTGTTTTCATCGCTAGCGCTCATAGTTGAAAATCTATCCTAGTGACATTCACTGGTTGTTATTATTATCATTACGGTCTTTATGATAGTGACAGGGTCACTACCACACCTATTACTTGCGAGACATAGACTTGTTGATTTATGTGACACTTATTTATCCTAGTGTAAATGTTTATAACTTGATTAGGCCCCATCATAATCTTACTATGGTGTAAATGTGTATGACTTGCTCATACCCTATAATATTTTTAATATATGGTTTGAATAGTTGGAAAATTAATACTTTGTAAAAGCCTTGGTTTACACACTCCATGTCATATTTGATATGCCATAGACTTAGGGCTTAAAGCCTAATTTTATTAGTTGCATGTATGGGTTTATGAAATTCGCAATGGTTTAAAACTTTAAGTTGATTTGTGTGGAAAGTTGTAATATAAACCATAGGCTATACGATTATGGGTCTGGTGTGCATTTCCTGCCCTTGTAGCTATGATAGCATAAATATTGTTTATGATTTTGTTTATGATTTTGTTTGTGTAATTAGAAATGAGGGTTCTTTGTAATGTAACCCTGCGACTAGAAACCTTCGTTGTTGGTAATCATTGATAGGGTTGAATATTTGGAAATGTTTATTATTATATTGAATCGGATGTAAAAGGATGAGGCCATAGATTACAATGTGTATAAATTTATTTGGGTCTTTCGACCACTGTGTAGAGAGTTTAGGTTTTGTTTCTAGCCTACATATAATTCATACAGCGTGGCTTTGTAAGATAATAATTGACCCTATAGGATTCGATCCTATGTCGTTTAATGCGATGAGGGTTTACTTTAAATGGTATGCGATTTGGGCTTAAAGGCCCACATGAGTCAATCCTGCGACCTCTGTGTAATTAAGTTTGTTTTAATGAATACTGTCATGGTATTATGTTGGTTTTTAAACAATTACTATAGATGAGGTTATGTTGGATTTTATTATATTGGGAATTTTATTTAAGGTATGTGATTCTTACCATGTAATTCATAATGTTTATATTGTTCGATTTATTATTTGTGAAATGGGTTATTTATGTGTATAATTTGTATACTGCATAGGCTTTCATAGATGTAATTGCTAGTAATAATGTAATTTGTGGACCATGAGATGGTCTTGATACTTGGACTATTGATTTGATTTATGATAATATTTGATTAATGCATAATGTTTAATGTTTATTCAAGTTCTTAGTAGGTATATAATGATGCAATCCCTGTGAGGTCTTTCCTGGTTTTTATCTTAGCTTTAATAATTTGGTTTTATGATTATTCTTAAATATGTTTATAGCGTTGCTAATTTAGAATTTCATTTTTTTTATACCTGATAATATATATATAATATATTTGTTAGGTCCTATTTATTGTATTTAGTTAATAGTAATTTATATTTAGGTTTTAAATGAAGCTTAGATTTGAACTAGTACTCTACTCCTAAACATGGTTCTGCTGAAAATATGAAATCTGTCAGTAGAGTACATAGGTAAATGAACATCTAGGTAGTTATTAGAAATAATTCCTAGACTGTAGGAAAACAAGGTTTAAGCTGTAAAATCCAATACAAAAGTAAAACTAAAAGTACAATACCCTTGATAAATGTTTAAACAGGAATTAAATTGCAGCCTAGGGTTTATAATGAAAAATGTAAACCCTAAAAGGATTTTGACAGAAAAAAAAAGGTACATAGGGTTAGAAATATAATACAAACACTTTCTTAATCTAGCCAACACTCAATCTAGATAATGTAATAGGAAGTCAAGAACCTCATACTTGAAAAATTGAAGCTCTTCTAATGGCTGAAACCTGTACACTCAATTACCCAGCCTTAACAATTCATAGGAAGGTATGACCTCTATATAGATGACTGAACCACTTGGGAACTACCACGTTCCACCCAACCATGACCCAGAACCATTCCTGGTTTCAATATGGATCCCCACAAGCTAGTTTCCAACATGCAAGTAGCTTAGAGCTCCTAACGTAAGGCTTCCCTAATTGGTATATCAAGTCTGGATCAGTTCTCCTTTTTCCTCTTAGGAAAATGTTCTCCAAGAATTCTCTTGAGAATAATCAGATAGAATAATGACTCCAAAAAGATGGAAGAGATCCCCAAGCCTCTCTTTGGCTTGGGAATTTATAGAAAATTTTTTCAGTCAAAGGGGTAGTTAAATCAAGAATCATTTTATTTCTTGATTTAACCCTTTTTTTATTTAATTTAGAACTTTTAATATTTTAACTTATGAAATTTTAACTAGTTCCTAATTGGACTTTTATAGGTATTATAATATTTAATTTTCTCTTAGTATAATAGTAGATGGAACTTTTCCTTCTTTTTAACTTTATTAATATTTCTACTCAGTGTGTACTCTTTATACATGTTCTATATAAAATATATAATAATATATTATTTGTTAACATTTGTCTTAGGGTATCACATATTGTGATCCCTAGACTTATGCCACTTTCTTCATTAAGGTCATCAGGTAGATGGTTATGTATACTAGGCTAGGAAAATCTAAACATCCTTGCATGTTGGATTCCCTCGTATAACATGGTAGTTATTTAGTACTTGATGAGAATATAGAAATTCAAATTTTCATTTAATCACTTATAAATAAGTCATATGAGATCAATATTTTTCTCGAGTCCTTTTCACTCAGGAATCATTAATCCTTTTCAGTAACTCCTAGCACTTACCAGATCCCACACTCAATGCTAAAAATAGGGAGTTACAAACTTAGTGCAATTCCAAAGCTCCTTGCTCAACATTAATGCTAATATGTACTTGTACGACACACCTAGGGATACAATGGCGAAGGATCCGATGTTCCAAAGCTTCACACTCAACACAAAAGTCTCAAAACTCATGTTCTCCAGAGCTTCTTGCTCAAAATACAACATCAATTTATCCATCTGCTCCAGAGCTCCTCGCTCAATAGAAAACATCTCATCAATAATGTGCTTCAGGGTCCATGCCTAACATAAGAAAACACACACACACACACACACATATGTAATTGGATTACACCAAACATATCAAACAAATCATCATATTCATATGCAGTGGGGTCTTTGACCCAGTATATCAAAATAAAACATCAAGGTAACATCATAATCAATGGGGCTCATGCCCATAAGTGTTAGGTCCAAAATTCAGGATATTAGAATTAGATTCAAATGAAGGATGAAGACATCCCAAAAAAAACATTTAGAACTCATGAAGGTCACTATGAATTTTTGGTCATGCCATTTTCTCTAACAAATGCACCTTCCACATTTCAAGGTTTGGCCAATTCTATTTTCAAGCATTTCCTTAGAAAATTTTTGTTGGTATTCTTTGATGATATACTAATCTATAGCAAGTCTTGGGAAGAACATGTGTGTCATGTTGATAGGGTACTACAACTACTAACGGAGAAAGAAATGTATGCAAAACCCTCAAAATGTTTCTTTGGGATAAAGGAGTTAAAGTATTTGGGTCATATTGTATCTCATGAAGGTGTCAAGGTAGACCCTAAAAAATTAAATCCATGATGGACTGGACGATTCCCAAGACCCTGAAGAATCTTCAAGGATTCTTAGGTCTGAATGGGTACTATAGCAAGTTTGTTCAGAACTATGGAAGAATAACAGCTCCTCTAACATTGTTACTAAAGAAAGATGCATTTTCTTGGAATCAAGAGGCAACTCAAGCCTTTCAAAAACTCAAAGAGGCTATGTGTAAAGCTCCTGTTTTGGCGACACCAGACTTCACAAAAACCTTTATTGTGGAATGTGATCCTTCATGAAATGGAATTGGATTTGTACTAATGCAAGAAGGAGACCTCTTTCCTTCACAAGTCATCCAATAAAGGGAAAGAAATTTAAAAGGCCCATTTATGCGAAGGAAATTTTGGAAATACTACATGACTTGAAGCAATGGCACATGTACCTTATAGGGAGACATTTCAATGTTAAAATTGATCATAATATCCTTAAATACTTCTTGGAGCAAAGGCTATCTTCAGAAGAGCAACAAAAATGGATAATAAAGATGTTGGGATATGACTTTGAAATCATCTACAAAAAGGGGAAGAAAAATGTTGTCGCAGATGCACTCTCTAGGAAATATGAGGACGTTGAAGAATTACTCTATGCTATTTCAATCATACAACTAGATTAGATAACCGAAGCAATGGACGAATGGAAAAATGATGAAAAAATATGGACATTTATTCAAAATCTACAGTAGGATCCCAATGCCTTTAATACATTTAGGTGGAAATATGACCTATTATGGTAAAATGATCGCTTATATATTTGTAAGAGTTCACAACTCAAGAAAAATGTATTTTCTAAATTCCACTCTTCACTGATAAGAGGGCACTCCGTTTTCTTAAAAACCTATCACATGGTAATTAATTTTTTTTTTGGGTGGTCTTAAAATTGACGTTCAAAAATTTGTAACAGAATGTTTTGTTTTCCAGCAGAATAAAGTGGAAACAATTAAGACCCCTGGTCTCCTACAACCACTTTCCATTCCAAGCCAAAGGTGGATAGAGGAATTGTAATGTACCCAACTATTAATGTTCTCAATAATCATAAAAACACCCAAAGACAACTTTATTTATACTCTATTAACATATCATTCACCAAATCATTTCCATACATTCTAGGCTATACTTTGAGTGGCACTTCTTTTCCCTTTTATTTAAACTACTACATTGGTAAATATATAATAGAAAACATTATTCACGAAAATGGTTTACATGCTTTTAAAAACTTACAACCTTACCCCATATCTATCTATCTATCTATCTATCTATATAGGTATCATCTCCAGCAAATTTATACAATTAGTATATATACATATGTATACTTTACTATTAAAAAGAGCAATACAATCTCTACCTAAAAGTATACAATACTTATATTTATCCATTAT
>LPNX010054735.1:119767-154566 GCA_001517045.1 Pseudotsuga menziesii
TTAGTAACATAATACTGCCTTAAATAATTTGATGTTGTAATAGCTTATAGTATACATAAGCAACATGTTACAGGGTAAACATAACTTTTGGATTTAATTTATATAAATCAAATTACAAACATAAATTACAAAAGGATCAACCAAAAACAAAAATACTTACGGTGGATATAATGTAACTGTCAGTCCAATTACGTGATTCGATTTTATTTCTTGTGTATCCTAGACTGAACATAAAGGATACCAGTGTCTGCTGGAATGAGACCGATCGGAGGAGTGAATGTGGTGGAAAGAAAATCAACTGAAGACAAAACCCAATACGATCGGTTCAAAAAATATCTGAATATAACTAAATAGAGAAACTGGGATACCATCAACCGCAACCAGACTCATGATATGATCTAGATATCTGCTGGGGTTTGGTGGATAGAGTAGACATCATATTGTTAAATAAATGACCAGTATTTCACCAAAACTGTAAAACCTACGGGGCATGAAGAGGACAACCAAGAGAAAGTGCAATCATGCTAGGTAGAGGATAGAGAGATTGACGGATTTCTTAGTTTGTAAAAACCATGTATAGATCCTTTCAAAGAAATAGCGCATTTCTGAACTTAAAGACCATGAATATTAAAAAAAACATAACCTGCCCACGTTTGATACTAATCTTTGAAATAATCTAAAACATCTCGATTCATTATTAAGCTTACAAAACAAGTGAATATCAACTCATGAGATCAAAAGAAACAAAAACCCATAATAACCAGTCAAAATCATGAACAAATATGAGGCCAAGCGAAAAAGAAAACCTTTAGTAACAAGTCAGAAACTTGATCAAATTATAAAAGAAAGAGCTTAATAGTCCGTTCAATCTAAAATTTTAGTAAATCATCAGCGTTATTGTAGTGTAAAAATGCTTATTTCTACGAAATCCCTCTGAATCTAAAATCCGTTGAAGGAACTTCAACATTCCAGCTATAGAAAACAAGAAAACACTGCTAAAAAATTCCTTGTAGTGCAGCTACAGAAGATTTGCGCCAAAAACAACAAAATTGTAGCTGCACCGATTTTTTCGTGAAACCTTCATCATTCTACAAGAGATTATTCTGTTTTTGAGTGTTTGAATATGTCAATATAGAAGTAAAGGAATGCATAAAAAGAAAGCATGCGAAAATATACGGCAATAGATTATAAAACTCGCATATCCAACTGCAAGACACAACAAAGGAAACAGGCACCACCGTGAAACTAGCCTAAACAACCCTCTCACAAAAGGAAAAAAAATTATTATTAATAATTTGACCTATCTGCAAGTGCACCTGTAAAGGAAAGGTCATATAGGTATTAGAAAGATCACAAAAAAAACCCTAGCATGGCTTCCCACGACCATTATTACAAATAGATACATCTAAATATCTAGCTCATGAGGTCTATAGATCAAATATCGTGTGAAATATACATTGTACAAAGACACTAGAACTGAAATATATATATTACAGATCAAGAGGCAAAATGCAAAACCATGCAGAGCTTGGACCTTGGATCTGTCTTTTCAATGTAATGATATATTTATATAATACAACACAGAAAACAATGTTTGAGTAAATTGACATTTAAAAAATATTTTCATCTTGTATCCGATCCATAATACAATTTAAACGACATACTATGCAAATCGAAATTAAGAACTAATTCCTTCATATAAACTCTATGTAAGAATTTAAACCAATGTTTCTATTATTCGTTCCAAAAGTTTCATCATGTTTAAAGAAACATGTAGCTACTAGATACTTGATTTCGATGAAATACACATAGATCATAGTTTCATAAAGTACAATTTAAAGATCTAGTAATAGCCCATTTATGGTTCATTTCATTGGTAAGCAATCAACCATAAGTCATGCTAAAGTATATTGGAAAATAAATCAGATCTACTTACTTGAATTCAGGGAAAAACACAAGTCTTGGAGAATCAACTCCTCCCAACCATAGGAGGTAGCAACTCAACGGTTTTCTCTGCTCCACCCCCGAGATGGATCACCAACCATGCATTAGAACAACAAGTAACTTTCTTGCGGCACTCAATCCCTGAGTCCGTAACAAGTTTTCATGTTGGACTTATAAAATAGAAAAACTCTCAACACATGCACTCAACATTGTTTTCCCCATGCACAACACGATGTCTCATGCTATTCCAATGCACTCATATATATAGCTTTCCCAGTTCTTATGCCATCCTAATCAAATCCATAAATCCGTATGATTTAGGATCTTGTCTGGTTGTTGAGTTTTGGATTGGATTTGATTAGTATCAATCACTCTAGCTTGCTTACACATGTTCCTTGGTGCCATGGTTGGTGTCCCCTCATGTAGTTGAGTTCTCCAAGTGTCATTTTCTTTATATCACAATTAAATAAATAAATAAAATGGTTTGTTGTGCAAATTTTATTTGAGTTTTTGAGTTTCATAACTCATTACATAATAAAAATAATTTTCAAAACATGAAAATAAAAGTAATGTCATGGAGGTATTACATTTCATCCCCCCTTATTCTTAACACCGTCGTCAGTGTTTTTATTATTATTCTGAGCTCCCTTGCTCATTCTGGAACATGGAGGGATATGCTTCCCACATTTTATCCTCCATTTCCCAAGTTGACTCTTCAGGGATGAAGTGCTTCCATTGCACTTTTATTTGAACGATGGCTCGATTTCGGAGCATACATTCCTTTCTGTCTAGAATGCAGAAAGGTTCGGTCTGAAACTCCCCCTTGGGTTCTACCTGAATCACATTCTAGTGAATTATATGAGTAGCATCATGCATATATTTTTTTAACAATGAAACATGAAATACATGGTGCACTTTTATTTTAGGGGGAAGTGGAAGATGATAGGATATTGGCCCTATCTTAGCTAACACTTCAAAAGGTCCACAATACCTTAGTGCTAGTTTCGAACATATTCCCAAACTCAAAGAACTATTCTTCGACTTTACCTTTAAATATATGTGATCACCAATGTTGAACTTCCTTGGAGTTTGTTTTAAATGTGCGTAATTTTTTTTCTGATCCTGGGAAACTTTTAAGTTTTGCTGCACCTCTTTCAGCATCTGTTCCATTTCTTTTAACATGTCTGGTCCTAGAACAATCTTGTCAACAGGGTTATCTCAAGACACAGGTGTGTGACATTTTTGGCCATACAAAAATTCAAATGGACTCATCTTTAATGAAGCTTGATACCCATTATTATAAGCAAATTCTACTAAATGCAAATACTCTTCCCATTTACTTGGTTTATCCATTACATACATTCACAACATATCTTCTAACACTTGATTGGTTCTTTTAGTTTGTCCATCATTTTGAGGATGATAAGAAGCACTGAAATTCAGTTGTGTCTTTAAAACCTTAAACAAGGATTTCCAAAAGTTAGCAGTAAATTTCACATCTCTATCAAAAATCACAAGGTTTGGAATACCATGCAACCGAAATATTTCCTTCATAAAAATATCAGCTATATTAATGGCTTTGAAAGTAGACTTTACAGCTATGAAGTGGGAAAATTTACTTAACTTATCAAGAACTACCATTATTGAGTCATGTTTCTTATTTGTTTTAGGTAATCGCGTTATAAAATCCATGCTTATTATCTTCCATTTCCATTATGGAATAGGTAAGGGTTACAGTAGCCCAACATGATGTTAATGTTTAGTTTTTACTTGTTGACATTAAATACACCTAGCTATGTAATTTCTAGCATCATTCTTCATGTTAGGACAATAATATATTTTTCTTAACTTAGTTATCATCTTTTGGTATCCCGGATGTCCGGAATATGGTTTCTTATGCAGTTCATTTAGAATTAACCATTTAACTTCTTTAGAATCTGGTATATATAATCGATTTTTATAAACTAACAAGTCTTATGAACTTATAGAATAAGCTGAATTACTTCCCTTATCATCTGTTTCCAATTGTTCTTTAATCTTTAAGTACTCTTCCTAATTTTTAGCTGCTTCTTTTATTAAACCTTCGAGATTTTTTTTATAACTGCTAAAAGCATCTGAACAATGTGGAATGGCATTCCTACTCAGGGAATCTACCACTATGTTTTCTTTTCCTTTACTATGTTTAATTTCAAAATCATACTTGCTCAAAAAGGAAAACCACCTTGCTTGGAAAGCATTCAAGTTTTGTTGATCAAATAAGTATTTTAAGATTAAGTTGTCCGACATAAAGGTAAATTTTCTTCCTATTAAGTAATGTCTCCACATATTTAATGCATGTATTATAGTAGCTAATTACAAATCATGTGTTGCATAGTTTCATTCATGTATTTTAAGTTTTCTTGACTCGTAGCTTATTACATAATCCTCTTGTAATAACACACCACTTAACCTTCCAGGCAGGTATCCTTACATACTACGAAGTCCTTGTATGGATCTGCAATTCTTCGAATAGGTGCGGTGGTTAGTAAGTGCTTAAGTTCCTCAAAGCTTTCTTGACATTTATTAGACCATATGAATTTAGTTCCTTTTTTTGAAGTGAGGCTATTGGATAAGCAATTTTGGAGAATCCCTCAATGAACCTACGATAGTAACCCGTGATTCCCATAAATGATCAAATAACGGTTACATCCTTAGGAACTGGCCAATCATTGATTGCCCTAATTTTATTTGGGTCCACCGAAATACCTTCCTTAGTTATTACATGACCTAAGTACTGAATGTTATCTTAAAAGAAATCGCACTTGCTAAACTTTGCATAAATTTTATGTTCTCTTAAAGTTTGCAATACTAACTTTAAATGTTCTTTATGCTCTTCTTCATTTTTAGAGTATATTAATATATCGTCAATAAATATTATTACAAACTTATCTAAATATTTGTCAAGAACACTATTCATTAAACATATGAACGTGGTTGGATCATTGTTCAAGACAAATGGTACAACGAAGAACTCGTAATGCCCGTACCTTGTTCTGAAAGCAGTTTTATGGACATCCTCATCCTTAATTCTTACTTGATGGTAACTAGACCTCAAGTCGATTTTAGAGAATACCGATGCTACCCATACATGGTGAAACAAGTTTCCAATGTGGGGAAGAGGGTATCTATTCTTAATTTTCCTTTTATTTAATTTTCTGTAATCGAGACAGAGCCTCAATGTGCCATACTTATTTTTAACAAACAAGACAGGTGCTCCCCATGGAGACACACTCGGTCTAATATATTCTTTATCTTTTAATTCTTGTAATTGTAATTTTAATTCTACCAACTCAGGTGTGTTCATTCGATAAGGGGTCTTCGAGGAGGTACTGCTTCAGGTGCCAATCCAATGGTAAAGTCAATATTGCTCCTCGGAGGTAGTCCCGATATCTCTTTTGGAAAGACATCTTTAAAACATTTAAGAAGGGAATATCCTCTAATCTAGGATTTGTTTCCTTATCATTAGTTTTGGTGATGTGTACAGCAAATACCCTACATCCTTTTCTAGCACACTTCTTCAATTACAAGGCATAAATTTTCCTAGTAAGAACCTTCTTTGGAATCCCTCTAACCATTTTACTTTCACCATTTTCATCAATACAATCAAAAGTTTTCTCAAATCAATTTAGCACAACTTTATGTTTTTCTATCCAATCCATGCCAATCAGTACCTCAGAAGATCCTAATGGTAAAACATTCAAATCTACTTTTGAAATCAAATATTGCATATATGAACTTCACAACTAGAAATAAAATTGGTTACTTTTCTTTTTGTTCCGGTGGCTAATTGCACCAACGATGATTTTTCAAAATCATATTTTTTCATTTTACACAAATCTACTAACTTAGGATATACATAACTTAGGTTATATCTAGAATCAATTAATATAGAAATAGGTTTGTCAAATATCTTACCAACTACCTCAATCATTGAGGGCTGAAAATATTCTTGATGGTTGTCCAATGCTGTGCTAATCTGCGATATGTTTCGAGCAACTTATCCAACTGTGGTTGCTTCTCGAACGGTGTGAATATTCCAATTATCCTTTTTATGAGGAAAATACCGATATAAATGACTCCCCCCACAACCCTAACACTGCAGGGGTTCTCTTTTTATTTCTTCACTTTTCTTATTAAAAGTATTATGTTTATACTCAGCAATTCTCATAGGTTGTTTATACTCCGTTCTTATTATTGGTTGTTTGTCCTTAAATGTATTTTTCTGGAAACTTTTATGTTTATTAAAAGTTTGAACTCTCTTCTCTTAAAACTACTTCCATCTCTTCTCTTGAAATTATAAGGATTTTCACTTTTACTCTTGGATTGGTGATATTTTAATTTGGCCTTCCTCATTGCTTCATACAAAGTTTTTGGTTCATCAAATTTTAGTTTGTCTTCATAAAATCTAGGCAAGCAACCTAAAAATATTTGTATTTTAGGTCTTTATTCATTTAGGTAAGGCACATAACTTAATAGGGATAAAAATTTAGTACAAAATTCATGCATGGACAGGGATCCCAGTCTTAGCTCATAAAAATCCTTAGCTTTCCCTTCGTATTAATATTCTGAGAGATATTCCTTTTTAAATTCCGTTTTAAACCAGTTCCAACTTACTTTATTATCATTAATTATTTTTGCTCTTTTTAAGTCTTGCCATCAAATCTCAGCCTTTTTTCCTAGATTGAAGATGGCCATTGTTCCCTTCATGGAGTTGGAGTCATTGTACATAGTGAACACGGGGGCTTCACTTAGTGAACCTCTCACATAGCACGTGCAATCATGGAATATTAAAGAATACCCTTAATTTTAGTAGATATTGGTCCAAACTTCTTTTGTTGAAACCCCCTCCCAATACCTTAAACCTCCCCACCACCCCTTTTTATACCCTAATCCTTATAAACTACCCTAACTCCCCACCCTAAACCCCTCATCCCCCCCAATACCTAGAATATATTGGCCTGATTTTTAAGAAATTTAAAACCAGCAATATGAACTAACGTGCTAGGATATTGGTCAACAAGTGACTCCCCCATGATAGTGAAGTACTTCTTCATCCTGGAGAGCCAAGCCTCATCTTCTTCCCCATTTTTGACTTTGCCATCAAAGCTAGGATGCTTTATTTTTTTGAATTCTCTTGTTAGCTAATCTTTATATTTTCTTTTCTTCCTACGTCTGCCTTAGAACTGTCACTAGAATACTCTGATTCACTAAATAGATGGCTTCAGTCAGCATAACGACAGTCAAAGGACAACTTTTCTTGTCTATGTTTTTTTTCTCTTTTCATTAGTTATATCATTCAGTTTATATAGTAGGGATTCATTTAAACCTTCTTGAGTTTTCAGTGCCCTTTCATGTTCAGTCTTAAAATTTATAATTTCTTCTTGTAAGTCCCTCACTATTTGTAGAATCTCAATATTAACAATGTTGTTATTTGATGGATCTTCATTATTAGGTTCAACCCATGTAGGTGGGGTAGGGGATCATCTTCCAGCCATATCTTCTTGCAGTTTTGTAAAATAGTTTTCTTCTATACAAGTAATAAGAACAAAAATTTACATATTTGTTAGTTTTCATAAATATGTGTATGGACACCATAGGGCCAAGTGTCGTAACTTGGGCTCTGATACCACAATGTAATGTACCCAACTACTAATTTTCTCAATAATTATAAAAACATCCAAAGACAACTTTATTTATACTCTATTAACATAATATTCACCAAATCATTTCCATACCTTCTAGGCTATACTTTGAGTGGCACTTCTTTCCCCTTTTATTTGAACTACTACACTCGTAATATATAAGGGAAAACATTATTCACGAAAAATGGTTTACATGATTTTAGAAAGTTACAACCTTAAACACACACACACACACACACACACATATAGCTATCACCTCCAACAAATTTATACAATTAGTATATATACATATATATAATTTAGTATTAAAAAGAACAATACAATCTCTACCTAAAAGTATACAATACTTCTATTTATCCACTATTTTCCAATATATATATATATATATATATATATATATATATATATATATATGAGGGAAGAAGTATTTAATTCTTTATTATNTATAAAAATGGGTACATATTTATATAACCATATCTCCTCCTGTACTAATCTTTTAATCTTTATATTTATTCTATGAAAAGTAGGTTTAGCAAATTAATACTCCCTTAAGTAATTTGATGTTGTAATAACTTACAGTATACACAAGCGACATGTTACAGGAACTGGGTAAACAACATAACCTTAGGTTTTAATTTATATAAATTGAATTACAAACATAAATTACAAAAGGATCAACCAAAAACAAAAAGACTTACGGTGGATATAATGTAACCGTCAGTCTAAAAACAAAAAGACTTACGGTGGATATAATGTAACTGTCAGTCTAAAAGCAAAAAGACTTACGGTGGATATAATGTAACTGTCAGTCTAAAAGAAAAAAGACTTACGGTGGATATAATGTAACTGTCAGTCCAATTACGTGATTCAATTTTATTTCTTGTGTATCCTGGAGTTAACATAAAGAATACTAGTTCCTACTAGCATGAGACCGATTAGAAGAGTGAATGTGGCAGAAATTAAATCAACAGAAGACAAAACCCAATACGACTAGTTCAACAAAGATCTCAATAGAACTGAATAGAGAAAATGGGATTCCATCAACCGCAACCAAACTCATGATGCGATCTAGATATCTACTAGGTTTTGGCGGATATAGTAGATATCATAATGTTAAATAAACGACTAGTATTTCTCCAAAACTGTAAAACCTACGGGCATGAAGAGGATGACCAAGAGAAAGTGCAATCAGGCTAGGTAGAGGATAGAGAGGTTGAAGGATTTCTTAGTTTGTAGAAATCATGTACATATCCTTTCAAAGAAATAGTGCATTTCTGAACTTAAAGACCACGAACCTTAAAAAAAACATAACATACCCAGGTTTGATATTAATATTTGAAATAATCTAAAACATCTCGATTTCATATTACGCTTACAAAACAAGTGAATATCAACGCATGAGATCAAAAGAAACGAAAACCCATAATAACCAGTCAAAATCATAATCAAATATGAGGCCAAGAGAAAAGAAAACCTTTAGTAACAAGTTAGAAAGTTGATCAAATTATAAAAGAAAACCCTTAATAATCCCTTCAATCTAAAATTTTAGTAAATCATCAGTGATATTGTAGGGTAAAAATGCTTATTTCCATGAAATCCCTTTGAATGCAAAATTTGTTGAAGGACCTTCAACATTCCAGCTATGGAAAAAAAGAAAACACTACTCAAAATTCCTTGTAGTGCGACTACAAAAGATTTGCGTCGGAAACAACAAAATTGTAGTTGCACCGATTTTTCCCTAAAACCCTCATCATTCTACAAGAGATTATTCTGTTTTCGAGCGTTTGAGTATGCTATTACAGAAGTAAAGGAATGCATAAAAATAAAGCATGCAAAAATATGCGGTAATAGATTATAAAACTCACATATCAAACCACAAGACACCACAAAGGAAAGAGGCACCACCGAGAAACCAGCTTGAATGATCCTCTCGCCAATAAAAAATAAATTATTATTAATGATTTGACTTGTCTGCAAGCACACCCAGAAAGGAAATTTCATATGGGTTTTAGAAATCTCACAAACAACCCCTAGCATGGCTTCTCATGGACATTATTACAAACAAATACATCTAAATATATGGCTCACGAGGTCTACAGAGCAAATCCCGTGTGAAATATGCATTGTACAAAGACACTAGAACTGAAATATATATATTACAGATCAAGAGGTGAAATTAAAAACCACGCAGAATTTGGACCTTGGATCTGTCTCTTCAATGTAATGATATATATATAATTCAACATAGAAAACGATGTTTTAGTATATTGACATTCAAAGAATATTTTCATCTTGTATCCGATCTATAAGACAATTTAAACGGTAGACTCTGCAAATCGAAATTAAGAACCAATTCCTTCACATAAACTCTATGTAACAATTTAAACCAATGTTTCTATGATTTGTTCCAAAAAGTTTCATTAGATGTAAAGAAACGTGTAGCTACTAGATACTTGATTTTGATGAAATACATGTAGATCATAGTTTCATAAACTACAATTTAAAGATCTAGTAATATCCCATTTACGGTTCATTTAATTGGTAAGCAATCAACCATAAGTCAAGCTGAAGTATATGAGAAAATAAATCAGATCTACTTACTTTAATCTAGGGGAAAACATACTTGGAGAATCAACTCTTCCCAACCATAGGAGGCAACAACTGAATGGTTTCCTCCGCTCCACCCTCGAGCTGGATCACCAACCATGCACTGGAACAGCAAGTAACTTCCTCATGGCACTCAATCCCTAATTTCATCACAACTTTCCACGATGAAATTATAAAATAGAAAAACACTAAACACATGCACTTAATATCATTTTCCCCATGCACAACATAACATCCCATGCTATTCCAGTGCACTCATATATATAGCTTTTGCCTAGGTCTTATGCCATCCCAATCAAATCTCCAATCAAATGCCTAAATCCCTATGATTTAGGATATTGCCTGCTGTTGAGTTTTGGATTGGATTTGATTGGTATCAATCACTATAGATTTCTTACACATGTTCCTTGGTGCCATGGTTGGTGTCCCCTCATGTAGTTGAGTTCTCCAAGTGTTATTTTCTTTATATAAAAATTAAATAAATAAATAAAATGGTTTGTTGTGAAAATATCTTTTTATTTTTTGAGTTTCATAACTCATTACATAATAAAAATAATTTTCAAAACATGAAAATAAAAGTAATGAGCTCTTCCACATGGTTTCATAACATGCTCTTCCACATCCAAACTCATAGTTCACAAACCCAATGAACCTAAATCACAAAACGATCTTTTATTGCACTCTCTATATTGCTTTTGGGGATTAGTCATTGATATAAAATTTAACCCTCTCTACACCATCTATTTCCCACATTTCCTTCCTCAGTACCATGATTGTCTCAATCGTCAATTACATCTACTTGGGAAAGATCATGAACTATGACAAATCTCAAGGAGTTCTTTCTTTAAGCACACGATTGAGTTAGGGTTTGGATCATTGTCCTCCTCGTTGTCTATGGCCCTTGTTAAAACAGATTTCAACTTAGGGAGACAAAACTTTTGAGACACCTAATATTTTAATATTTATATCATCCCTACCACATTATAATTTATATCTTAATTATATCAACTTGCGATATTTCAAGTGACTATGATATCATCCCTACCACATCATAATTTATATTTTAATATTTTTTTTATAAATTAGATTTTCCAATTTGATGAAGATTAATGCAAAAATACTTGTATTAATTATTTGTTAAATTTTATAGTTATTATAAATTAATATAAATGATATTTAAATATTTTTAATTAATATATATTTATTATTATTTATAAATATGTTAATTTTAGAAAATAAAATTTGATAATTTTGGGGGGTTTTTTAACTTTAATGAGTAATTTATGAAAAGAATATTAATTGAAAAAATGTGTCGAAAAAGGTATGTACACCTAGATAAATTAAGTAGCCAATTTATGCATTAATATGATCATTTTTTCACAAACAATGATGTATCATATTCAGTAAGTGACAATCTTAGATGACGATGATGATGATGATGATGATGATGATGATGAGGATGACAATGGTGACGATGAGGACAACGACAATGAAGAAGGCAACAACGACGATGACGACGACGACGACTTCGACGACGATGACGATGAAAGAAGTAAGTGACGACCTTAGATTATGATGATGATGATAATTATGATCATGATCATGATCATTTTTTCATAAAAAATGATTTATCATATTCACTAAGTGAAAACCTTAAAAGAATAAGATGATGATAATGACGACGATGACAAGGAAAGAAGTAAATTATTTTAATCATCGCATATTATTTATGAACTTGCAATAATTTTCTCGTGGTGGTGTTAGTTTTTCTAAGTTATTTTACTTAGTACCTTTATATGAAAGAATAACAAGCACAACAATGCGTCAAAGATACACAAGACACACATATTTTCATCGATGAAACCATAAAGGAGAAACCCCCGCAAACTTCCTCAAAATAGTTTTGTCACAAAGATAAGATGACAATATATAATAACCCAAGAACAATATGTCCGCAACATCTCTCTGTCCCTCTTCTTCCTCTCTCTCCTAAAGTGCACATGAGAGAGAAAGTGAAGTGTGTGCCAAATGAGGAGGGTGCCTCCCTATTTATATTATTATGTTGAGTTGTTAACTCAACCACTAGGTTGGCTAGGTTACCTATGGGCCCAACCTACCTAAGAATACACATAAATAGATTTTCCTTTATTTAACCTGCGGACTATTTCCCTGACTTACAACCGAGGGTTTAACTCAGTGAACATACACAATGATGACATCCCCAAAGGAGGAATACACATTCTCGATGGGGGTAAAACAATATACAATAGTAATATACATTAGAATATATTTTGAAGTTACAATTACAACAACAGATGGTGATAATTATGATTATTAGCATTTATTAAGATTAACTGTGGTTTATACATACCTCATCGACATAGATGAAAACAACTGGGGAGCAGGAAGCTAGCGAGGGTTTGGTGACATAAATCTGAGCACTGAAAGGGAGTCAGCGGGGTTGCAATACCCCCGGTCTTGGACCATGGATAGGACAGCTCCATAGAGCCAGAAACCCGAGGTGGGAGTGAATGGAATCGAAGATGGAAAGAAGGAAAGGGATAGGAATGGTAGAAGATCTGGCCCTAGAGGGTTCCTCCCAAAATCCCATGCTATTCCAGCCATCCAAATAAAATATGAGAAGGTTCGAGGCAAGATTGAGTTATGGAAGGAGAAGGCTCTCATTGGGAAATTTGTGGGGGTCTAGCCAAAGGAGAGAGATCTGGTTCAATCAATAAAGACTCTGTGGGATCCTAAATGGCACTATGATTTACATCTAGGGTCTAATGGTTTCTTTACAATAATATTTTTCAATCAAGAGGATAAGGATAGGGTTTTAGAGGAAGGCCCATATTTCTTATTTTCAGCTTGGTTATACCTCCAGCCATGGAAGGAACGATTCAATCTGGAGATGAAAGATATGATGGTGCCTCCAGTTTGGAACCGTATTTTCTCTATCCCATGAGTACTGGGATTTGGAAACCTTGAAGGACATTGGCAATACCCAAGGGGAGTTCATGAAAGTGGTGGAGAAGACCAAATATCAAATATAAACAACCTTTGCTCACATGTGTGTATATGGACCTGTCAAAAGAACTACCAGAGGCAATAATTTTGAACTGGGAGGATGAAGAATGGATCCATCTAATCGACTATGAGCAACTATTGTTTCGTTGTCGGTAATGCCATGAATATGCACACCTAGGGAGGGATTTCCCAAAGTCGATGCACCAATAGTTTGGTCTTGGTCAGTGAGGTGAGCTTGGTGGGGAGGAATTCACCCAAGTCAAGAACTAGAGGAAAAGAAGGCGAGATGCCCCCCCAAAACCATGAAAGGAGCCTATGGAAAAATATCCCAGCACCAGTAATCCCTTCAAGATCCTGAGGGAGGAGGGGATCGGGGAGGGGAATTCAAAAGAGAAGGACTTATCAAGGCATTAGTCTGGAAAAGTGAAGGAAACAAATGTGGAAGGGGAGAATCAAACCCTGATGGAAGTAGTTGACGAAGAATAGGTCATGGAAATGGAGCTGGGGGAGCTGGATCATGATGCAATTGAGGTAGAATGTGGAAATATGGGAAAGGGGTATGTCTCGCGCAAACAAATTGAGCTTCTCCAAGAGGCCATTATCAGAACAGGAGTGCATTAGAATCTAGGGATTGAAGAAGAACCTCATAAAGGAAGCAAATGGAAGTCTTTGGAGGAAGAGATGAAAAGGGGAAGGAAAATGAACAAGAAATGCATAGCATAGGTAGGTGTTAAACTCATCGAATCGAGCCAATACCCAACTATCAAGGCGACCTTCTTTGAAGTAAACAAATTTACCCAATGAAGATAGTCTCATGGAACATTAGGGGATGCAATTATCCCAGGAAGTGGAATAATTTAGATAGAAAGATCAAGCAAGAGGTGCTTGATATCATTTTCCTTTAGGAAACTAAATACAATACAGAAGGGATGTAAATAATTAGGGATAAGATATGGAGAGGTAGTAGTATAATGGATCTTGATGAAAATGATATTGCTATGGGAATCGTTGTCTTATGGAAAACAAATGTGTTTGATCTCAAGGAATGGTGGGATAACTAGTTCTCGCTAATGGCAGACTTTCAGTTACTAGACACAGTAGTCAAGAGCCCTCTGATGAATGTTTATGGACCCAGTGCCTTTCCTCAAAAACATGATTTTCTGGATTTCTTGAGTTGGGTCCAAGGTCTTAGTGGGGTAGGAAACTTGATAATAGGAGGGGATTTTACCCTCATCACAAACCTTGGTGAAAAGAAGGGGGGAAAACGATTTCTGGACAAGTATTAAGAGGCCCTTTTCTGATTTTCTAACCCATAGTTCCTTGATTGACGTAGATACTGGAAATGGTTGGTTCACTTAGAATAAAAAATGAGGAGGGGAACACCTTGTAGCCTCAAGGATAAATATATTTCTAGTTTCTGAGAATATAGTGTGAGGCACTGGGGAGATAATGGCCAACATTGTTTCATAGGTGGGCTCGGATCACGCGTCTATTTGCCTCAACTGGGAATCCATTCATATTTGAGCAATTCTGGTTGGAACATAAGGAATTTAAGGATCTGGTTGGCCAGTGGTGGAAGGAGCTGGATCTTCCTATGGGAACCGTGATGTTTCACTTCTAGGAAAAGCTAAAGGCCCCGAAGGCCAGAATTAGTACCTAGAATAGGGAGAAGTTTGGGAATATTTTTTAGGACAAAACATGGTTGATAAGTGATATTGAGCTTATCAATAAGAAGGGTATGGAATATGGGTGGGATGAGGACATGAAGGTCAAGGAAAATGACCTATTGTGTCAGCTTGAGGCCAGGGAAAGGCGGGGAGGAATATTTTGGAATCAAAATTCAAGGATAAAGTGGTTGCAGGAAGGGGAAAGGAATACTAAGTTCTTCGATAACTCGGTTATCCAGAACAAAAATAACTTTAGAATCCATAGACTCAAACGAGCGGATGGGAGTCAGGTGGAGACTAGAAGGGAGAAATGGGAGGAGCTGGCCCAACTCTTTGTCGGCATCCTCACTAATGATCGGGAAGATAGGAGAGGGACATAGCTAGAATCACCAGGCTTATTCCTAAAGTCGTAACCAGAGAAAACAATGAACTTCTTATTAAGCTCATTTCTATGCAAGAGGTTGAGGAATCAATTCACCAGATGGCCCTGGGAATTCCCCTGGGTCTAGATGGCTTCAGATCAAACTTTTTCCACTTTTTCTGGGAGTTGGTTAAGGAGGAAGTTTTAGAGATTGTTGAGGAATATAGAAGTAAGAGGGGAGTCCTTAAATCTTTCAATGCAACCCTTCTTACTCTAGTTCCCAAAGAGGTAGGTGTAGAAAACCCTGACAAGTTTAGACCTATAGCTCTGTGCAATGTGATCTACAAAACTGTCTCTAAGGTGATCACAAATTGTTTGAAGCCTCTTGTCCCCAACCTGATCAACCCTGGAAAATATGGGTTTGTGGAGGGAAGACAGATTCTATATGGATTCATACTCATCCATGAAGTGATTCACTCTCTAAAAAGAAACCGCAGGCCAAGCATGATGATCAAACGTGATATTGCGAAAGCCTACGAAAAACTGAGTTGGAAGTACATTGATAAGATGCTGGAAGCCTTTGGGTTTAATCCGGAGTGGGTGGAATGGGTTATGTGTTTTGTTATGACCCCATTCTTCAATATCCTCCTGAATGGGTCTCCAGGGGTATAAGGCATGGTGATTCTCTGTCCTTATTCCTCTTTATTCCAATGGCCGAGGGGCTAAGTCGGCTTATCCAGTCCCATGTGGGGACTTGGGAGTTATAGGGTCTTATAATCCATGATAGAATGTACCCCTTGATGCATCAGGAATTTGTAGATGACACTATTCTCATGGGGCACCCTTTAGTCTAAGAAGCTCAAGCCTTCAAAAGAATCCTAAACCTCTTTGTGAGGGATTTGGGTTTGGCAGTTAATGCAATCAAATCATAGGTATTTTTCCTTAACACAATACCTATTATCCATAGGAATATAGTCCAGATTCCAGGTTTTACCAAAGGAGTGATGCCTTCCAAATACTTGCGGATACCCCTTGGGATGGGGAAGCCGAAAAAATCCTCTTGGAAGGACCTCTTGAATAAGATGAAACAAAGACTCTCTAGCTGGGTTCTTCGACCTTTAATTATTTCTAGCAGAGTGGTTCTAGTGAAAGAAGTTATTCAGTCTATGCTAATCTACCTCTTCTTGGTCTTGTTGGCTCAAAAATATGTCCTTCGTGAGATCCGTAGTTTGCAGAGGAATTTCTTGTGGTGCCGAAATGAGGCGAAGGATAAATTCTCTTTGGTGAGGTGGGAAGGGGTATGCCAACCCAAGGTGGAGGTGATTTTAGGTCTTTGGGACCCTGAGGTTATGGCCGATATTTAGGGGACCAAATTTTAGTGGAAATGGCGCAATCACACGGTTGAGCCTTGGGCTAGGCTATGGCATATCAAATATGCCAGAGACAAGCCCAAAAATCAATTGGTGCATCTTAGTGAGGAATAACCTGGGACTCCTATATGGATGAGAGAGGTTATTGGGAGAAATATTGTGCAAGAGAACTCCTTTTGGGAGATAAGGGATGGGGAGAGTACAAAATTTTGGGAGGACTCCTGGAATCAACTTCCTAAATTGGGATTAGATCCAAGGTGGAGGTGCATATGAGAGAGAGGTATTGAGGAAGGAAGGGAGAAAGTGAATAATTACTAAGGAAATCTAGGTCTAGATGGGTAGGAATGATAGTGGAATTTGTAGGTAGGGGATGGACCAATCAATGATGAGGACCTACAGTTTTTCCAAGAGGAGCCCAAATGTGTTTCATCAGGATAAGGGCAGGACAAGATATCCTAGGATGGGGATACTCTAAGAAGGTAACCCTTTAGTATTAAGGAGGCCTACTATACTAGGATAGGAAGCCAAGAGGAGGATGATGGGATATGAAAGAAAATATGGGACTCTAATCCATGTCCAAAGGTCGCCATATTTGTTTGGCTTGTGGTAAAGGGGATAATCCTCACGAGTAAAACCTTAATCAGTGAGGGGTCCATGGCCCATCCCACTGTGTCTTAAGTCTTCAGGATGAGGAAAGCATGGGGCATATAATAGATAATTTCCATTTCTCTATGACCTTGTGGGACAATGGGGCTCTAGGATTTAGGAGGAGTGATAGAAGAAGAGGGAAACCAACCCAAACACTGTGTGAATGGAACCCTAAGGATTTTAAGAATCACATCCTTTATACTCTTTGGGAGGCTTTCCTGGGGATGGAATTATGGTGCATATGGAAAGAAATAAATGGAAGGATATTTTGGGATAAGAGCCATACGGTCAAAAAAGTTTGGAAGACATTGATTGACGATATCCTGTCCATTATTCAAAGCATGCAGTGGAATGATTGGGATAAGATCATTCCAAGAGAGGAAATCCATGTTGCAGATGAATGGGGCTTGTATAAATCCCAGATGGAAGGTATTCGGATGAGAAACAATGTTTGTAGACCCTTAATACCAGCCTCTTGGTCACCACCCCCAGTTCTGGTTTTTAAATTGAATTCTGACGGGGATTCCAGAGGAAACCTTGGGCCTGCGGGTTATGGTGGAGTCTGTCATGACTCAACAAGAAGGATTCAGTATATGTACTATGGAGCCATTAGAATTGACACAATAACTCGGCTGAGCTGGAAGGCCTAATACACGGCTTCGAATGTCTAGTTAGAGAGGGACGACTTCCTTTGATTATTGGAGGGGATTCCAACATTCTGATTCATATGGATCATCGTCTTGCAAATTGAAGGAAAAGTGAGAGAATATCATCTCGATGGTGACTGGAAATCCGAATAGACACTCTTCGATCCTTGTTTGCTGAACATTCGGCCATATATTTCTGCCATGTCCCTTGTGATGCCAACAAGGTAGCTGACTTGTTAGCCAATGTTGGCATTGGAGGGAGGTAGGGTTCATCATGGTGGTACGGTGGAATATTTTTGTGATAAAATATGGGTCCCGTAGTGCTAGTATTTGTAATCCTGTGATCATGGAACAAGGCCACAAGTGGGGGATCTGATGCATGGGAGCAGGAATGACGACAGGGGTGGAAGATAGCTTAGGATGACCAGGATCCATGCCATACGAGCTCACGTGGATAAAAGGGATAGCCCTCTGAAGCTAAGCCCTCAATTTATTCTCTAGGTACGACCTCATGAGTGACGACATGGGTAAGGAGGATTCGTATTGGTGAAGAGATATGTTCCTAAAGGCCGAGAGGATGTTTAGTAAATGTGTTGGTATAAAGGGTTATGAAGGTATGATTGGGATGATGGGAGCCAGGTATAGGTTGGTTTGGGTTACAATGGCCCCTACAACGATATATTTGGGACTAGCTTCACCACCTTTCATTTGATTTCACAGGGGTTCTTAGCTATCATCTTTGTGGATATGAGTGTGGTGAGATTTCAATCATAAGAACCTGTTGTTTTCCTGATCTTGGAGAGCATGGTACGAGAATTCTGGGACATCCCACGCTCATGAATCCCAAGTGCACTCTGAGAAGTGAGGTGGATATGGGGGAGGCATCAATTGCAGGTTGCAAGAGGGGAAAGAGGGTCAGGAGGCATGAGGGTAAGTGTCATCAAGCCACAAGAGCTCAAATGCATGCCTAGGAGGCAGCAGGCTACTTCAAATATCATGTTCCTCTGGTCATTTGCAAGGAAATTGAACAAGTTGTAGGAAATATGTGGGACGGAGTCAAGCTCATGCCTGTTGAAGACTTGCGCTGAGAAGTGGGAGACTGGGTCTTCGATCCGAGAAATATGGTGGGGCGAGTAGCGACCTATGACTGCATGCTCATGTTGTATTAGGTCAATGCAAACCTTATGCCCACTCTTTTGTTTCTAAGGAATCCGAGTGTGAAGGAGATGTGGAGCCTGCTAAAGTGTGGAAGGAGCATAATGGTGACTGTTGCCTTATGCATAAGAAAATTGATTTCATAGAGGCTCACTTGGGGATCCCGTTCTACCCAACGAGGCTAATGCAGGAGGAATTTTCTCTCCCCCAAGGGGTGGGGAGCCGGCTAGATACTGCTCGCTGCAACAATGCTTCTAGGGACCAAGTGGGGAATTCTCAACTGGGAAAGGCTCCTGCTACAACCACTGCTGCTCGCTCCCAAGATGGGAACTTCTGATTAGAGTCAGGTCTGTTTTCTCTATGTTTATGTTTCTATGTATGTCTTCAAGTCATCAGCCGATAGGTGTTAATGGCTTCTCGGTCCAGTCGGTATTTTGAGAGAATAGAGGCAAAGGCCAGTTGCTCTATTTTATGGGATATGGGGAATCTTTTTTATCATCTGGTAAAGCCGATTAGGAGTCAGATAAGAGATGGTAGTTTTCTTTGATGCTCTGTCAATCTTACAATCATGGACATATTAGACTTGTAATTATGTGTTTTTGAAGTAATATATTGTTTTATTTACAAAAACAAATAGATTAATTGTGGTTTATTAAATTTGAAGAAAGCTAAGGAATCACTTTATTATTTTTAGATTTTTATTTACATTCTTTAGAAGCTTTAAGATAAACATTCATAAATCACCATAATTGCGAGGAGTTAAAATGTTAAGAATATCACTATTGTAACATATATTTCGAAATTGTGTATTATGGTCTGTGTACATATATTATTTGGAAAGTTATTTTCATATTTAACCTTTAGATATTCTTTAAAAAAATTATTTTCATGTTCAACCCTTCTAGTCTTGCAACAACTTTAGAAAAACAAATAAAAGAAAAAAACCCTTTACAATAACGTTTTAATGAATAAAAAATAGATATCATAAAAATTAACTAAATTTTTCATTAACAATAATCATGAGATTACATCAAGAAAAAAATTTAAAAGATTGTTTATGCTTCTTATTAAGTAAAGAAGTGGCTTAAGAATACGATTTTCATTTTCAAAACAATTGTAATAAACCAGAATTCCTCATTGTGATTATGAGAAAATGGGGTGAAAATTTTTCACTTTTACTTTAACTAAACAACTGACATTGTTAGTCCCATTGGATACATGTCATACTCAGTTATTGATTGAGTCCATCACAGTATCACTAAACACTAAGAGACATATGACAATGATAAAATCTAAGAGTTCTGGTTATCGATTCCAATACTTGTCCCTAAGTAATATTGGTTAATCATCATCAATAATTTCTAAATAAATTATATTCCTTTTGTCAATTATCTTCACTTGTTCATCGAGTATAGAAGCACAATAATAATATTACAAGTTACAAGGAAATACATACCATGATAACTCTAATATAATATTCCTTTCTAATATTACACCTTTTCTAGCAAGGTATAAGGAAATAATGTACATAAATTTAAGAATTAAGCACTTATCCCTAAAAATCCATACTTACATCTAGTAATGAATGAGATAGTACATTTTTACTTATATAACAGAGTTATGGCCTTTATAGACTTATATACTATTCTAGTAGTAACTTAATGCACCTAACCTCTAGTTTATATTAACATCCTTCAAGAAGAAACCGCTTACGCATAATCAACTAATGGAATATAAATTCACTAATATTTGCATCTTAGATGTATGGTAACCCAAAAGAGTAATCTATCTTATACATTCGTTTTATTAAAAAAGGGATAGGGCCATTTACTAAGTTTTCAGTCAATATTTCTCATAAGCATACTATGCTCACAAAACTATTTCACATTTAAGCCTTGAATGATACTATGAAACCTTTTAGAATATAACTACTATTGATGTATATTTCCTTTTCAAAATATATAATTAATAATGTAGACTAGTATTTCTAAAGAAATGTTCTATTATCATAAACCTTCATTAAGGTCTAATTTGGTCAAGATTTACTATCTAAGAATTAATTTCCTTAAAGTTTATTTTTTTTATATTCAATATAATTTTCATTACATATTAAATATAAATACTACTTAATGCTCTTATGAAGAGAATAAATTATATTCAAGGCTAGTTATTATCCTAGATGAATGACTATTCCTTTACTATACTTTCCAACTTTCACTTTAGGTTCAAGAAGAAAATAAAATACAAAGGAAAAGAAGAATACAATTCAACTTAATAACTATCACTTACTAGATGAATATCAAGACAAATTCCTCTAAAGTCCATTTCCTTGAAGTATGACCTGAAAAATATTTTAAACTTATGTTGCGCATTAAATGCATATGTAAACATAACAAGATTGGCATCAATCACATCAAAGATCTAACCATTAATTTTAAAAGAACAAAGATATTTAATGTATCTCCATTAGCATAAAAAATTCACTATATAACAAGTTTATCATAATGAAAGAATAATCACAATTCTTTGTCATTCAAATAAATTTACCAGAAAACATGCCCCATTTTAGCATCTTATTTAACAAAACAACTGACAAGTACTTAACTGAAAATATACTTTTGAGACTCAAGGAAAGCGATCTAAATTAAACATACTTGGGTGACTAAAATATTCACTTCAACTTCAATCCCAACTATATGACTCTATCTGGCGTAAGTTTTCCTGCCTAGATCCACCCCCGAGTTGGATGATGAATCCACTAAGTGGGAGATTAACTTCTCCCACATCCTTTAGGTTTCATCATACTAAAGGGTTCTACACCTGATTGTAACACACCCATTTAACCTACATTTTTTTTTATTCTTCTTGAATATAGACTTATACAAGCATTAAGTTATAACTTTCATAACAATAAACCTTAAGCATAAACAAGGAAAATAACCACACTAAAATCCACTCCGTGTTCTAACTTCCTCCCTCCTTTTCGTGGTGGAACTTGGAAATTGGAAAAACAATAAACAACTTAACCTTTCTGGTTTTTTTCTGACTTACACTTTCTGCCTTCCGCTATGAAACTTAGAAATCATGGAAACGGTAATCAACCTTAACATTTCTAGGTTTTTTGACATTCGCCTCCACCTTCCACCTTCCGCTATGGAACTCGAAAATCGAGAAAACGATAATCAACCTTAACATTTCTAGGTTTTTTGAATTCCTCCTTTTGCCTTCGGCAGTGTAGAATGAGGATCATGAAATTATTAACCTTTTAAGACTTTAACTTTAACTTTCTTCTTTTCACTTTCCGCAGTGTGGAATGCGGATTGTGGAAGCCTTAACATTTTTAAGACTTAACTTTAACTTTCTGATTTTTTCTTTCCGTAGTGCAAAATGCGGATCACGAAAGTCATAACATTTTAAATACTTAACTTTAACTTTCTTCTTTCTGCTTTCCGCAGTGCGGAATGTAGAAGTATTAACATTTTTAATAATTAACTTTAACTTTCTGCTTTTTGTAGTGCAGAATTTGGATCATGGAAGTCTTAACATTTTAAGACTTAACTTTAACTTTCCACAGTGCGGAATGCAGATCGTAGAAGTCTTAACATTTTAATACTTATTTACTTTCTGCTTTCTGCTTTTCCTACTACACAATGCGGATCGTGAAAGTCTTAACATTTTTAAGACTTAACTTTAACTTTTTTCTTTCTACTTTCCATAGTGTAGAATGTGGACAACGGAAGTCTTAACATTTTTAAGACTTAACTTTAACTTTTCCCTTTCTGCTTTCCGCAGTGCGGAATGCGGATCGTAGAAGTCTTAACATTTTTAGGACTTAAATTTAACTTTCTGCTTTCTGCTTTCCACAGTGTGGAATGTGGATCATGGAAGTCTTAACATTTTAAGACTTAACTTTAACTTAACTTTCTGCTTTATGCTTTTCGCAGTGAGGAACGCAAATAGCGGAAGTCTTAACATTTTTAGGACTTAACTTTAACTTTGTACTGTTTAGTGGGTATTTTCTTAGGAAACATGGAACACTTCTCTCTCTGATCAAGGGAAACCTGAAGCAATACGTTAACAAAAAAGAATAACCCACCCATCAGAACAAGCATTTAATCATCTGCAAGGTTGATCAGTTACCAAGAACAAGGAATTGATAAAGTTCACTAGAAGGAGTGCAATAGTTCATGAGCATCCTACTTCTTTCCCTAACACCAGAACCCTTAAATTACTTATTCATGAAACACTGAAAGTGCAAACATAAACCCTTTGTTTAACGACATTAAACACCCAGGAAAAATACGCCCAATGAGATTCCATCATCTGGAAACTGTCGGGGGGGAGGGGGGGCAGAAGGCAATAATTCATAGTCACTATAGTAATACAAAAAACCATGCATTAACGAAAACAAATATAAACTATTAATCCATTCTTTCATATGCAATTTAACATAGAACCAATATAAACCAAACATACCCTCAGGTCAATAAGCTGCAAAAGAAAATACTTAGAAAATAGAACCTGCGATAAAATCAAACTGCAATGAAATGGACGCAGCCATATTCCACCCAACCGTAGACTAGGCCTAGATATCTTTGTCCTCAGTCACCCCCGAGCTAAACTATGCATGCCGAGAGTGGTGACTGTCCAATTCAGTTCCAATTCTCGAGTGAGAAAAATCCTTTCCTAACATAGAGTGCATACACAGTAAGCAATTATTCCTCCAACATACTCAGCAACATCCTGACTCCTAGCATATGCTTTCTTATTTATTTTCTTTCCTAGGTTTTTTGTAGCTAACGAACAAATCCCCAGGGATTTCTGCTCCACTACCTCTTGATTCCCCCAAAGTGAGTCTAGCGCCATGCTGGCCTCCGTGACTCCTATTGTAACAGTTCTGAGAGTGACCCTTCACGTCCTCCACTCCCACATGCATAGTTTTCTCATTAAACGTGGTTGCTCCTTTCCTTCATATTTTTTTATTCAAGTCATAATGTTTCAATTACATTTGTCCTTCAAGGACCTATTGGCATATTCCATATCTTCCAATCACATTTAAACAAACAGAATAAAAAATAGAATAGTCTCTTCAAGATTTATTACAAAATGGGGGGGGGGGGGATATTACATCCTTTCCCCCTTAATGCGACACTGTCCACAGTGTTCCTAGTCATCTTCCATACTATCTGGAAATAGACCTGGTACACCTTTCTCATGGCATCATCCAGTTCCTAGGTCGCCTCTTCTGGGATAAAGTGCTTCCATTGCACCTTAACCTGAGCAACGAATCGGTTCTGAAGCACCATTTCTTTCCTGTCCATAATGCACACAGGCTCCACCTAGAACCCGCCCTCTGGTTCCACCTGTATCACATTCCAATAAATGATGTGAGTGGAATCATATAATTATTTCTTTAGTAATGAAAAATGAAAAACATTATGAATTCTTAGATGTGTTGGAAGAGCTAGCTTGTATGCCACGAGTCCAATCCTTTCCAAGATTTGGAAGGGTCCATAGAACCGTGGTGCTAATTTAGTGAAGCTTCCCAGTTTTAGGGAGCTCTTTTTGGTATTGACTCGGAGGTAAACATGATCTTCGAACAAAAACTCTTTATGTTGTCTTTTTAAGTCAACATAACTCTTTTGGCGATCCTACACCACCTTCAGGTTCTTCTGTACTTTATGCATAGTTTGTTCCATGTCTTGTGACATTTTGGGTCCTATCATCACCCAATCTACCGAACTATCCCAACTAACAGAGGTAGTACATTTCCTTCTATACAGAATTTCAAATGGACTCATCTTAGCAAAGGCATGGTAGCCATTGTTGTATGCAACTTCTACCATGTATAGATAGTCTTCCCACTTAGTGGGTCTCTCCATGACGTACATTCTTAACATATCCTCAATGACTTGGTTGGTTCGTTCTGTTTCCCCATCTATTGCAAAGTGACAGCTTGTGTTGAAGTTAATTTTGGTTTCCAACCATGCAAACAATGACTTCCAAAAGTTAGATGTAAACTTGACATCCCGGTCATAAATTATGATTTTAGACACTCCACGAAGTCGAAATATCTCCTTCAAAAATATTTATGCAACATTGACAGCCTTGTAAGTTGATTTCACAGGTATAAAATGAGCAGAATTGCTTAATTTATCAACTACAACCATAATTGAATCATGTTGTTTTTGAGTTAGAGGAAAAGCTGTGATAGAATCCAAGGATATTACCTCCCATTTCCATTTAGGAATTGGTAAGGGCTGTAGAAAAAATTCTCGATGATTGTGTTCATCCTTCACCTGTTGACATTCTAAGCATTTAGACATATAATCAACTAGATCTGCCTTCAAATTAGGCCAATAGAATTCCTTCCTGAAGGTTGTTACCATCTTTTGGTAACCAGGGTGTCCTGCATAAGGGGGTTTGTGAATTTCATTCAAAACAAACAACTTTAGATCTACAACATTATGCATGTATATTCTTCTTTTAAACCAAATTAATCCTTGTTGGTCTACCTTCAATTTTGTCCCATTCAATTTTACCTCTTCAATTAGAAATTTGTTTAGTAAATTTCCATATTCACCATCATTGATGTTAGCTATTTTGATTCTACTCAATAGATCACCCTTTGGGTGAATCCTGGTGATATCATAGACCTCATGAGTTCTTCAGCTAAGTGCATCAGCCACCTTATTCTCCTTACCTTTGATATGCTTTACTTCAAATTCAAATTCGCTTAAGAAGGCCATCCATCGTGCTTGTCTGGCATTGAGCCATGTCTGAGTAAACATATGCTTCATGCAGGTGTTATCTGTTAATAAAATGAACCTTTTTTCTAATAGGAAGTTTCACCAAATTTTCAAGGCATGTACTACTGCTACGAATTCTAGATCATTAACTACATAGTTACGTTCATTATCCTTAAACTTTCCGGATTCGTAACATACCACATGCCCTTCCTGAGATAGTACTCCTACCAACACCTCCTTGCTGGCATCAATACAAACTATGTATTCTTTATAGGGACTAGGCACTTTTAGGATCGGGGCCATGGTTAATAGTCTTTTTAACTTCTCAAATATCTCCTGACACTTTACCGACTATACAAATTTTACCCCTTTCCTTTGTAAGGAAGTAATAGGATAGGCTATCTTTGAAAAACCCTTAATGAACCTCCGATAGTATCTGGTGAGTCCCATGAAATATTGAATGTCTGTGACATCCTTAGGCATAGGTCATTCTAGAATTTATTTTATCTTTTGTAGATCTACTACAATCCCCTTTTCTGAGATGACATGAATTATGTACTGAATCTCTTTCTTGAAGAACTTGTACTTCTCGAGCTTAGCATAGAGCTAGTGGTCTCTTAGGGTCTGTAATATGATACTCAAATTTTGTTCGTGTTCTTCCTTTGTACTTGAGTAGATCAAGATATCATCAATGAAAATTAATATGAACTGATCCAAATACTTGTTGAAGACACTGTTCATCAGACACGTAAAAGTGGTAGTGGAATCAGTCAAGCTGAAAGGAATCACTATGAATTTGTAATTCCCATAACGAGTCCTAAAGGCTATTTTATTAACATTTTCCTCCTTAATCCTAATCTAGTGATACCCAAATCTCAAATCTAATTTGGAGAAGACTTCTCCCCCCCCCACCCCACCACTTGGTTGAACATAGCATTTACCTGAGGGAGTGGATACTTGCTTTTTATGGTTACTTTATTCATTTGTATGTAGTCTATGCACAGTCTTAAGGTCCCATCCTTCTTCTTGAGAAATATAATTGGGGCTCCCTAGGGTGATACGCTAGTCTTGATATAACCCCTATCTAGCAGTTCTTGTAACTGGATTTTTAGTTCAGTTAACTCTGGGATACTCATTCGATAAGCCACTTTGGTGGTTGGAGCAGACCTAGGCACAATTTCAATGGAGAAATCTATTTCTCTTTGAGGGGGTAGTCTAGGTATCTCTTCTGGGAACACATCTATGAGTTAATTCAACACCAGGTGGTCACTTACATTTGTGGGATTCTCATTAAGGAGTAGGTTGAAAACCATTACCGCATACAGCTTACATCCCTTCCTTAAACACTTCTTCAACTGCAAGGAATATACCTGTCTTAAGGAGACATGCTTATTCAAACCATTTACCCTACTAACAATTGTATCTTCGTCTATATAAGTAAATTTTTTATCAAAACAATTCAGTACTACCACTACAACAAATACTGGAATTAGCGTCCTGTTTAGTCTATTTTTTTTACATTGAGTGGTTAAACTAGACGCTAAATGGGACGCGTCATGGACAAAAATTAAAGCGTCTCCAAAAACATCATTTTTTGCATCCTAAATAGCATCATTTATGGCATCCAAAATAGCGTCTCTTTTTTTTCTTCCAGAATAGCGTCCAAATTTGCTTCCTAAACAACGTCGAGGTTTGCTTCTAGAATAGCGTCCAACTTTGCTTCCTAAACAACGTCGAGGTTTGTTTCCTAAATAAATTCCTATTTTGATTCCTAGTGAGTGTTTTCTTTTGCTTCTTAAATGATGCCCCTGTTAGCGCCATATTTGCATCCTTAATAGCACCATGTTAGCATCCAATGTTGCATCCATTTTTTCCACCACTTTAGCATCCCATTTTGCACCATATTTTACTTCCAAATATGTGCCAATTTTCGCTTCCAAATTTGCACCAATTTTTGCTTCCTTTTTTGCATCGTGTTTTGCTACCAAAATGACGCCAAATATTTCTTCTATAGTTGCACCATATTTTTCTTCCTATGTAGCACCATGTTTTGCATCCAAAGTAACATATTATTTTTCTACCATATCAACGCCATGTTTGGCTTCATCATTAGCGCCATGTTTTGCATTCTTTTTAATGCCTAGTTTCGCATCTCTCATGTTTTGGTCACTAATTTAGTCTTTTTAAGTAATTTTATATATGAGTTTTGGTAATTTTGTTTGGTCACATATCTCTTATTTTTTTCTTACTAATTTAGTTGTTTTTAACCAATATTATAATATCATTAGGGCATGGAGGAATCGAATCACCAACCTCCTACTTGTAAGGCAGACACTCTTCCATTGAGCTATAACCCTTTAAGAATTTTGGAACCTAAGTTATAGAGTCCTCTATAATGGTAAAAGTGATCAATACATAACTTTGAGTATTTAATGGTCGAAAAAGGATGATAGATTGTATTATCTTCAACATGGGAATGATTACATTCCTTGGTTCTCTGTATATCATTTTCCTATGATTGTAAATTTTCTATCATTATAGTACCAACATCTGCAACGTGTGAGGCAGTAGCATCACCTTTTTCCTATGATCTGGTGGTATCATGGGCCTAATCTGATCGAGTGTCATCAACTAGTTGAGCCCTCTATAACTGAGAAACAACATTATCCTCAAATACTAATTCTATTGTAGTGCCACTGATTCCTCTAAGTTGCTGACTATAATCAACCCATCTACTCAAACGATTTATTGGTCACCCACTTTGAAGCGTTCAGTAAATATAATCCAAATGGGATGGATCTGCAGTAATTTCAATATTACTCTATGCTATAGCCCTATCATTCTCTGCAATCATAGACACATTACATTATATATGTCCTTAAACTATGAATTCTAAAGTTCAAATCCAAGAAAAGCAATTTATAATCTAGTAGATGTTCAACAACTAGAAATTTTAAAAATTACATATTTCTCTTGACGAAAAACTGATCTAAATGGGGTAGATGGTTTAATGAGAATTGGATGTTGAAATGTCATTCCACAATCATCAGTCCTTCCTATAATATTATAGATAGAGGTAGTACTTACCTATCGTCGATTCTCCCAAAAAACCTTTTCAATAGGAATCACATGAAATTGATGAAACAGAAAATCACCTTCATCTCAACCAAGCTAAGTTTGAGATAACAAGAGCTAAGTTTGAAATAAAAGTATGAGGACTCAACCTTCCACTTATATTTTGATTTAAAGCAGCTACAATATCTTGGCGATATTCTGACTCCATAACTACTTGAAGCATATGAGGATCCTCAAGAATATGACAAACAATAGTTGATGCAACATTGTTAAACCTTGAAAAAAAGCAACTAGTAGGAAATATGAGCAAAGAAACCAATCCACCTCTTTCAAGGAAACACAATGCTATGGCATGCACCCTTTTGGAGAAGAGCTTGTACAATAATTGAGGTAAGATTCATTTGAATGAAGTTGCAGACTATGTTAATTTTTTTTTCTACTCTTCAGTAGTTATGTACCCTTCAGGCACAACCAACATGTACTTTGTACGATTTTGATGATTAGACTCCAAATTCTCAGTATTCTCAACATCACCATCTTTTTTCTTGGACTGTTTAAATATCATAATATTCGAATCGAATTTTTGCTTCAACTATAGAAAATTATCAACAACTAGTAGCATGGGGATCACATACTTAAAATCTGGAAGGATGACACTTTTTTATGGATCCAGGCAAAAAATAGACAAAATATCTAGCAAAACACTAACAAGACCATTGTCAGCAGCAATTTCACAAGTTGTATTATATTCATGTAAAATTAGATCCAAAACATGACATGGCAGGGAAAACATGCTATTTCCTTTCCAAGATCCTAGTTACAATATTTCAGTTGTTCTACAAGAAATAATATAACTTTGGTTATTGCTTGACCATCGTTTTGAGTGCATGATGTTAGCGACAAGTCCTTCAAAGGAAAAGCTAGAGATTCCTTAGTTCCTATATTTGTGGAGGTCACTGCTCCTTAAGTAAGATGACATGTGGAAAAAGGGCATAGTGGTATTTAGTGTCTTTTGATGGTTTAGTGGACTTCTCTTTGGTTCGGTGCAGTTTTGTTTGTTGGAGTACTGAAAACTGCTATTTTTGTTGAATTTAAATCTTTGGATGGGATGCTATTTTCTTCAAATGAGGTCTGATGAGGTTGGAACCCATCTCAAACATCCTGAAAATATTAATAATAATATACAAAATTTAAGGATTTTCCCTTTCTACCCTTATAAATTAAGAATGTTATGTTATCGTTCAAGGAGCACCCCATAAGCACCTCAAAGACCCTAAGAGTATACTCCTAAGGGAACTTCCTGAACACTCCCTCTTGGAGCATGCTTTGAGAACAAAGTGTGAGAGGCCAGGGCTCCCTTGCAATGTAGCTTCAAAAATTCCAATCCGAAGTCACAGGAATCATGAGTCAAATTGTGATTTTCGGATTTAAATTGGATTCTACAGTCAAAAGATCCAATTCAAAACTTTATGAGTTTGAATTGGGTTGACCAAGTTGACTCAATCATCACAAGTCAAACTCGTGACTTAACCCTTGACTAGCAATTCATGGAAGTCTACACCCAAGAAAAGGTTTTAAACCCAATTTTCACTGTTATATCTCATTGTTTTGCTTGATGGAGGTGTTTTCTACTTACTGGTGTGAAGGGAAAGTGACCAAATGATCCAAAAAGAGGCTGCCTGGGCAGGGTTAACTCAGACAGTTTTTTATCTGAATTTTGGACTCACCTTACAGATGAGAATCGAGATTATCATCATAATATAGATGGTACCTATTCATTGTGAAATTTTGAATATCTATTGAAATCTTGTAATATATGGACATGGTTATTTCAAATATCAATGAAAAGTGTTTTTAATTCAAAACGTCTGTATATATTTATTTTATATTTGCTGGTTTTTTCCTAATCCAATTCAAAACTTTGATTCTTTTTCCCTATCAATTTATTGATGATTCTGAGTCTAGTGACTATGGTCCAAAAAGTTTTAAAATTGAAAGAGAATAGCATTCGGTTCTCTTCTTCTAGTGTCCAGATATAAAATATTGCTACCTAGTTTTACAATGAAATCCAACCTAAGGGACAAACATCTATTATTTTTAGAATAACCCTGACCCACATGTTGAACATCTGATAGCAAACTTGAATCTCTCCATGAGAAGGATCAAAATTTTACATTGGGATTCAGGATAGATAGATCACAGGTGCAACAAATTTCATAGGTATTAAACCTTGAAAGTCAATTGATGATGACTAAAGAAATTATAAAAACACATTATACAAGCCAAATTAGATTTGAAAGAACAAAAGTTTTAAAAAATAAAAAGATATTGTATTTTTAGCAATAGAGAAAATGCAATGATATCACGTGGCAAACACCTTGAAGTAAGATACAGAAATAAATAAGTACAAAAATATAATATTCTAATGTTCCCGCCACTTTGCGCTTTTCTTTTTTGAATGATATCATAAAAGTTGTAACAAAATATAAGCATTTGGAGCCTAATAACTTCGGAATTCTTGTGACCTCATCCATTTTTAACTCCAAATAAAATGAAAAGCATTGATGACCAAGAAATAAAAATACTTACACACATGTTGACTCTTATAGTGTAATTCTGTGAATCCAATATTTTAACCTTTATCTCAACTGTTGCATCTGAACATTCACCTTGATCTCTTTCAAAAATTATGATTTCATTTATATTCCTGTCTGCCATCCTGTGTTGCCACTTGATTCCTGAAAAAAAATCATAATATCAGACAGTAACTCCCAAAATAAATGGACATACCAATTTACATTAACACTCTATGAATACCATATTTTCTTATACACCTAGAATACTACTATTACAAATTCAAACATTCCAAAGAGAGTGTAATAATGGTCATAAGCTCAAACCATCTCAACCATCTGTGAAAATTTCAATTGTTGATAAAAAAATACTTCCATGGTATGAACATATCAACCGTTAAATTAAATGTTTGCAGAGTGCACTGAATGCAAAGAGGTGATCTTTAGACCAAATAAAAAGGAATTGGGCATCCTATTATGTTAACATAGACTTCTGATATCCACTTGGTGCAGATTGTAAAGAAGTCAATTTCCTATAGTTGTTCGACTTGGAAGTTGGAACACAAGCAAACAAGCATCATAGATCTTTTAAGATATTTTATACTCTGCTTTGCATGCATCAAATTTTCTGAATTCATGCTCAATTGAATAGTTAAAGGGATATTTGTTGGATTTTGATTTCATCTTTTAGAATGTGATATATGTTTGTGCAAAATTAGCAAGAAACATGCTATTGGTTTGGAGTATTTGGATTTCGATTGAGTTAAGAAGCCCCTATAAGGACTTTCTCAGACACATATATGCAGATCATACCTTGAAAAGTCGAATGCAAGACTACTTTGTGGATACAAGGGGTTATAAGTAGATGAATAAATTCATAACAAAAAAAAAATGTAAGTTACAGTTCCATAAAATTTATGTTCAAACCACTTCCAAGAACCATCCTTTTGTATTTTCTCGTTTTATCTATATTTGCATTATGTGCAGATTATAAACATCTGAAATAATCAGAATTTTAAAAAATCAGAACTCACTTTATAATTTAAGGATTTCTTTTTCTCACACAAAGACAAGAGACACCCGCATGCTTTGCTACTCCAGACTTAAAAGTGAAAACCAATCACAAAAGAACTGAATTTGAAATTCTAAAACAGACAGTATCTCTAACTTAGTTTTTCTTAACAAGGAATAACGAAAGTTTATTGTTGAAAATATGATGTATTAACAAATATCATGTAGAAAGCACTTGTAAGGCCAATGATAAGGTTATAACACATACTACTTATAAGCACGAGCATAATGGAAACACAAGCAATCTCATCACATTAAACCCTATAGAACTAATATGATTACATTACTAGCTTGATGGGTCTCATAGTAATACATAACTCGTATGAGTCAATACCATGTGTAATCTGAGCTATTACTAACGTATACACTTTCTTTAACCAAGTAGCAGTATGAGGTTACTAAGCTAACAATGGTGATCAAAGGTAACCAATATACTAGCTTTTTCTATGAAGTAACATAGAAGCTTAACTAGAACATCATGCTTAACCAAGGAAACTTTATGAAAAGAGATCAAGATTACATGCATAGCAACAATGAAATAAAACCCATATGATAAGAATAGATTGTTAAGTCATCGATTGTTATAGGGTTTTTCAAAAACGGCCGGCCATCCTCACAGATGACCTAACCCCGAAAAACTCAAGGCTCGAACCGGTGACCTCTCCCCGTACCGAGAGAGTGTGGGCACGTCTTACCAATTGAGCTAACCCTTGAGGCTCGATCTTAATAACTTAAAATATATAACCGACTTTGGAACGATGGTCATCAAATCCCACTAGTTAAAACCATAAAATCCCAACTCTATAATAGCTATTAATTGACTGTGTGTAATCCAAGAACCTTACTAATATACTTTTTAAGGATCTTTTATTCCCCAAAAACCAAAATAATAGTCTTATAGAGCGCCCTAAACATGCTAAGAAGAACCTAGTGTAGCATTAAGTGTGGGTACGTGGTTGCTTCTGAGCAACCCTTCTGTTCACGGTCTCGCTCCCGCTCGAGCTTCTTTCCTAAGCCCGGATTCAATCATCCAATGATGAGTGATATCTTGTGTCCCAATTCCAGGAATTTCAGAAATTCTGAAGATTAATGAGAAATATGAATTTCTTAATGAATGAAAGCATGATTATGAATAATACGGTTGGGACCCTGTAATGATGTTCTTAGATATTGGCTTTACCTTCCCCGTCGAGGAGCTCGGATTAGCCAAAATATTGGCTTTTCAATGTCCAGCCTCAGCTAGCGAGACAGGCCCACCACGACTATGTGCTTATATTTCATTTGATGGCAAGCCCCACCAACTAGCATTCCTTAGACCACCAGCAATACCAAGCCAGCGATCCAAGCCAACAAGGCTTATCAGCAAGACCAGCCATTGGTGGCAATAGATTAAATCCATTTTATTATCCTTGATGAGCCATTATACTTTGTTTAGCACCCTAAAAAAATTCAGTATATATGTGCTTAAATAGTATACTTGAGTATATGAATGGTTTTGGATACACAAAAGATACATTTATTCAATTCTTCAAGTTCAATGATATCTGGAACTATATGCATCTATCAAAAAGCAGTTTAAGCAAACCGATGTGTTCCTTCAATAAACTATACATTGTACAATCATCCATATGTACCTCCAATAACTTATGACTTAATCCTGAAAGGATGCAATAACAATCTAGGAGAATACAACCCGAAAGGCTGCAATAATAATCTAGGAGAATACAACAGGAGCATTCTTTAATCCGAATGGCATCACTCTTATGCGAAGGGACCACTGTAGTGAAGGTAGTTTTAGTAGCAATACGAACTTGGTGATAGCCTAAAAATCTATTAGTAAAGTAATAGGCTTATTTTACGGTAACTTGATCAAGCACCTCGTTATTAAAAGGATTGGGAAAAGGTACTAGCTTAGATCCAGCTTTACCCGGCTCTATCATACGCCAAGAGGGATCAAATATTTAGAGGTGCAAACCCTTTTTTGAAGTGCAATTGTTGAAGCAGGGTTTGCACCTCGAAATACTGCGCATGATAAAGCCGAGTAAAGACGAATCTAAGCTAGTTGGTGATACATTCCAGATCTCGTGTCTGCATACGTTTTCAGTCTGCTGCGTAGTATACGATTGACTATATTTAATACCCACCTTGGATTTGTTTTGACATGTGAATTTAAAATCATACCCAATGGACTGTTTTGATGGTTATCGTGGATTGGGGAAATACT
>LPNX010054735.1:154864-194740 GCA_001517045.1 Pseudotsuga menziesii
TCTAAACGGAGAGACATCTTTATTACCCAGCATTGCCTTTGATTGGTTGTATATATAAATATTTTTAAACTGAGCGTTGACTTCCCAATCGTTTTTTTATTATCTGTCTAATATTTAATATTTTAAACTCAGATACATTCCCTTCTTGTCTGCGATACATTCCCGGTAGAAACATGTTTTTCTTTCTCTCTGTATGCATTTCTTTCCTGCGATCTCTATATACTTGTTTTTGGTTTGACTGCGATTTAGATCTGGGGAAAATATCTTCGGGATTCTTGAAAATCCAGATCCTAGAAGACGTCCAGACTCCAGATCCTGCATGGAAGTCTGCATGGATATGTTGTGCTTTAAACTCGAAGAGATTTTTTTGTATGCGGTTCAATTCACGGAGATTGCAGATAAAGAGATAATGCAGATCCAGAAATTGCAGATGGATTCTGGTGCTCGCCATCAATCACAGAAATGGACTACGGCTAAGAATACATCAAATACTATAATAATCTACTCGTATCAGTTTCTATAATTCAATTGTTTCTCATATGCATACTTGATATAGAAACTTAAATTATACGCATTCGCATACCTGAGACAAATCTGTAATTGCTCTCAGCCTTATTCCGAAGGTCCAGCTTGTATGTATTGTTTTGAAGTGTGTATAGGTGTTTTGATTTACTTATATATATATATATATATATATATATATATACTTAAGATTATTAATTATTAAGCCGACTTGTATATATATATAGATATATAAACCGACTTTTTTATGTGACACGTGTCATCTCCACGTTGAGCACGGAATTACACTTCTACCTCATACTGGGCTGTAGAATGCGCCTCGTGAAAACTCCTTAACTAACGGACTATAATATTTCTGAATCACATCTGAATCACAATAGGATAACCCACGTAGCTTCATCTACTAGAAATATTCAATATGTAACCAGAATTCTGCGGATTTATCATTTCACTCTCTTATTAACCTTGGACAATGCAATAGGAGAAAAACATTATCCATATCCATCAACTGCGGGAGTAAACATTTACAATATTATAGCATAAACAATTGGACTCCACATTTATCATTTTTTCCCATTTTTTCCAGGCCAATAGTAACTAGACGTTAATCTTGAATTCCAGACTTCTAGTAGAAAAAGGATGTTCGTGATAAATGTTTACAGTAGTGGGATTAAAGCAGCAAGAGTTGTGTCGGTTTCAGACATTTACCAGTCTAATAACCAATTTTCAGTTGGGCACAGTCAAATGGAGAAAATATAGACGCGAAAGCGTTGCACTTTAATACAGTAAATTATATTCTGTAGGTACCTTCCATATTGTTATTTACCTTTCATAATGCTGATTTATTTTAATTGAAGAAAACAATAGGTAAACAAACAAACATACAAGCATACGAAAAAAGTCTAGTAAATTGAGGTAAAAAGCATGAAGAATATTAAAGTAGCTGAAGTTCTTGCAAACATCTAACCAAAAATTGTAGAAAACATGATTTAAACATACAGATTTAATATCTATACATAAAAAATAACCATAGAAGAAAGAGGGCTTACTCAGATTGCTCAAAACCCGGCCGAAAAAGTACTGAGTTGAGAAAATATCGCAAGCCCTCACAGAAAACTTGACAAATCTATATTGACTAGAATAGTGAATAAACCCGTATCTAGGAAAACATCCGGCCAAAAAATGCAGAAACCTGATTTAAACATAAAGATTTAATATCTATACATAAAAAATAACCATAGAAGAAAGAGGGCTTGCGCAGATCGCTCAAACCCTGGCCGAAAAAATAATATCACAAGCCCTCACAGAAAACTTGACAAATCTATATTGACAACAATAATGAAAAAACCCTTACCCATGAAAACACAAGCCATGAATTGTATCAGAATTTTGACGGAGAAAATAATGGATGAATATGAAAACTCACCTTATAGTGGCAGGAGATGAGAGGAAAATATCCCTTTGCTTTGCAGGTTAAAAACTCCGGAACCTTGATGATCCCGGCGAAAAGAGCGAAGTAAGGGGTGGAAATGATCAAAGAGACAGAAAAGAAAGCACAAGCAAATACTAAAAGCTTTTTTTTTGTTGGAGCTAAATATAAGCGCGATCCAAACTTATTTTCATGTCCACCTTGAGTGGTCCTCATTTTTAGATTTGTAAGCCAAAGGCGTTTCTCTACTGAGGTCTTGTTTTTAGGCACAGTTACCAAATTGACATCCCTTTGTCAAATGAAAAAATGACATGTTCACTCCAATGGAAACCTGCCATGTTGACTCTTCCTCCGGTACATAGCCACTTCTCCACCGAAAGCGTGTTCCCTAGGTTTCCTCAGTGTTTTCATTTTTATGGGCTACAATTATGTCCTCCCTCTTAGTCTTGCAGTTATTTTCCCCAAATTCACCTCGAACCCGACCTTGAATAGATAGTTTCCGATTTATGGATGTCATAGGTTTTATTAGTCGAGATTATGCCGATTATGATTATCCAAATCCAAATGTTGCAGGTTCGATTCTCGGATATGGAGTGGGTTCTAATGTTTAGGATGTTGTAGGTGTCATTTCAGGCTAGCCAGGTCTTTATCCAATTCACATGCTTCTTAGGATTGGGTTTTTCTAGAACTTAGATTCACATAACAATGTTTGGAAGAAGAAGAGTTAATGGACTCTTTGTAATATTTTCTTGTCGGGAGTGTTTGGATGCTCGAGGTAGTTGTTATTGTTGGAAAATTAAAGAAAACAATGGACTGTCTTTCTGCATTGGCACTTAAAAAACTAAAATAAAATGGATTGATGAAAATGGAATGCAAAGAAGATGCGATTTTAAAAATTTATGAAGTCCTTTTCATCTTGTATCAACACGCTGATTGAAAAGTTGTGAAATTGATGATTTACATTTACTATGATTGTTCACTTGTAATGATGTGAAGTGTATGGAGATTCACAAAAGGGGAATTGATAGCATCTTCGAATCTTGTGAATAAAATCAAACATTGTAATGGAAATGTATGAGAAATATGAAGCTGCATTGGTGGAGTGAAATTCCTTCAGATTTGCATCTTTTTCTTTGTGTTTTCAATTAGTGAAGTTGTCACGATAATTGTGAAGCATTTTAACCACAATTTCATTACTTGGGTTCAAATTATATGAGCGATATATACAGCCTCATTTTATTGCACATACATTTCACTTTCAAAATCATCGTTGGAAGAGTTTTATTGCTGGAATCTATTGGGAATTAACTTAAAAAACATATGATTATAGTCTCAAGGTATATACTTCATTAATGATTCTTGTATTTGTGGAAAAAAGTAAGTTGTGACACTCCTAGAGGATTTTGACGTTGTGTTCCCTTCATAAATGAAGTTTAACATTGTTTTCACTTTATAAATTAATTTTAATAATGTTTTCACATCATAAATGAAATTTAACTAGAAGTTGGAAGCTCTTTATTAACAAAAGTCTTCGTCAATTAGTACAATAGTTTGACACATGAAAATTTGATGAGACTTTAAATATGTAGTTTTATTTTGGGAAACGATATTAAAATTATTTTGGAATAGTCATATAGGGCCATGTTATGAAGAGCAGATACATGCATTAAACCAATTGCTACAAGGCTTAAGCCAGAAGAATGCTTTTTGGAAGCCATGGAAATATAATTGCTATGAACAAATGGAACCCAACTTCACAAGAATCGTCAAGCTTCCGTTCCTTTTTGGTAGATAAAAGAAGTACTATGCTTAACAAAATTGAAACGGATGGAGAACCCAAGAAACGAGCATAGAAAGTGGCATACAACAGTCTTTAATGTTAAACAATGATTATGGGATGTGCAGGATAAATAATCACTTGCAACGAAAAAACCAAAATGGCTATGAACAATAAGAATATATACCATTTGCAAATGAAACATTCAAGAATTATAAATGTTTGGTTAAGAAAACCTATGTCGCTCAAAATCTATGTCACCCTCGACTTGAGTACACCCTTCATCTCTGAAGCCATACGTTCAAGCTAATGCATTGTTGGCTCTTTCAAGTCCTCATGTTCCCACAACCCTCACTCTTACATTTGTTTTGGGTTGCTCATTCCCATTTTGTTTCTTGATGTTGAACCGAGGAAAATGTTGGAATAGGATTGACAACTTTGTCGATGGTGGGATTTTATGAACTATATTTACCTTCCATTGTTATTTTAATTGATTTTTCATAATTTGTTTTTCCATGTTTACCAGAGTCGGCATGGACACACTTTTTGAATGGATACTTTTGAACGTTGTAAGCTACATTGAGTGCACTGCATTCACTTCACTCTTGTCACATTATTTCCTATTGTTCTTCTGTTCACAATAGTTGCATATTTAAGTTTGTAGGTCATCTATTATTTGGCTATCAACGTTGGACACAATACACCAACATAGATTCATCTAAACTTCTTATCTACCATGCACCATGTGCCTAGAGGATCAAATACCGTTAAGTGCAAACCTTTTTAGAGTGCAAAATTTGAGAAGAGGTTTGCACCTTGAGATATTTGATCCCCCTCTACCTTCTTTATAGATGGATCTATGTTGGTTTTATTATAAGAGAGTTTTTAAAGGTTACTCATATCTTAGGTCATGATAAAATAATCTGAACTATAAAATTAGAAACTGAGAAGTGTATAAGCTTTATTGAATAATAATTTGTACAAAATTCCTACCAACATTTTTTTGAAATAGCTTATATCGCAGAGATATGTTAGATAATAAGACGTGGAGTGTACATTTTGTTTTTTGCAATCTCAATGCAGAAGATGTCCATATTGTTTTTAAATATTAAACTCCATTTCTTTACCATTATGAAATAATTTCAACTTGAATAATTTGCTACAAGTGATTTCAGGATTAAGTCTTTGTAGTGGAATGCAATAGGCTCTTCCATCTATGTAAGAATCACACATAAAAAACTTAAACTATATTGTTGAAATCAATGCAGCTAAGTTGATATGCATAACTATCTATTTCCTCTCTCTCTGGCTAGGTAGGACAAGGAATATGAGTTGCATAGAAGACATCTGCAATCCCACATAGAGGAGGCAGAGATAGGAAATCTATAGGACCACAGAGAAGAAGTGGAGGTTGGTGGGTTGTAAGATACCTTAGATCACTTTTGTTCATCCTTGGATATGTGTAGTAAGAGATTTGATGTATCAATGCTTTTTAATTTGTTTATGAAAATCAAATTAGTTATAACATTAAACTATTTTGTGATATTCCCATGGTAATGGGATAATAGGTTGTAGTATGAACATTAGAATTATATTGATTAATGAAAACTGTTATAATGTGATAATGATATTGATCCATGTTGAGGCACCATCAGTAAGTTAATTAACATTGAAAATTTTGGAAGAAGACTCTTTTTGTAGTATGCAATTTCTTGTGATTGAATAGAAGATATAATAAATTTTTTGTTGTTATTGAAATAAAGTACTAAATCCATGCATGTTGAAGCATGTTTATATGTTATATTTTTTTGTTCTATGTACATGTTTGATTTTCAAGTTGAAGTTGTATTACTATGACTCTCCCTCCTCTCATATTTTAACATCAGAGCGATATTCTTATTAGAGAAAAGTGTTTAGAACACAGGTTCGAGTCAGAGATGAATATTAACACGTCAAACCGTGAGGTTGAAGGTTGTTGAAACAACAAAGAGAAGCAATACATATAGGATTAGAAAGACCAGATCAAAACATGAAGGTACATTACATCAAATATAATGTTACCACTGTTATGCAAACCTAGCATGACATACAAGAATTGATGTATAGATTTTATTGGTTCATCTTCAATACTTGAGGCACTGGCATACAAAGAATGATGACAACAATGACGTAATGAGTGCTAACATCATCTTAATTGACATTTCATGTTGTTGGCTTATTTATCAAATTAAGGCAGATTCACGTTGAGTTCAATCACCATTTCTGGAATGCTTGGTGGAGACATCATTGAAGCAATGTTGGGAATTATTCGATGATAATTATGGTCCCTGAAGAAATAGATAGGTACGTCATATCCATGGGGTCCACTTTTTGGATTCAAACCATGTTTGGGATAGAGATTTAGTTTCGCAGAAGAGCTTGTCATAGAATTTGGTAGTGTGTCGAATTATCAAGATGGCTTGGCCAGAGCTTTGAAAATGCATTATGAAGGACATAAAAGCTATTATAATTCAAGGAGTACATTTATATCCTAGTATTTTGACTTATGCAAATTCATCTTCTTTGGAGGACACTTCACTTGATCATTACATAAAATCAAAGGAAGAAAACAATTCAACAGATGCCCTAGTCACTAAAGCTTATGATGCTCTAGAATATAAGGTTATAACCATATTGGCCACAGGACATTTCAACACAAAGACACCTAAAGTTTCAATGAAACAATGATGAGAAACACACCCATTGATGTTAAGGAATTTCAGGTGATTCCTACTGTTCTGAAGATAGCTGATTTTTATTAGAAAGGTCTTCTAGAGCTATGCTACGTTGGATCGCCCCCCACCCCCTCTCTCCTGCTCCTAAAGCTCGCTGCCTTCGGAAGCAAGCTCCCACTTTTGGGAGCACGCTTCTGAGGCACTCCCTTCTTTTCCTATACTAAAAGATCCTATACTAGGTTGATCATTTTATGACAATGTTATGGTACCTCCCTTCTTTTCCAAACTCCTACAAAGGTTTTTTTGGTTGAACAATTGATGATAATGTTATAAGTTGTAACTACTAGATTATTGATGTTACATGGTTTAATCCAATCATTCTATAGCTAATTCAACATCCTACATGTTTTTTTATATATAAATCCATCAAAATATATTAAAATATATACTATATAAAAAATGCTCCCAAAATGGGAGCTTTTGAAAATTTCACTTTTTGCTCCTCTCTTGCTCCCCGCTTCCAACAACATAGTTCTAGAGGAATGGGTGTCTAGCAGATCTGTCGACAATAAATGTCCAACCAATGATCAAAAAGAGTTTAATAATCAATTTGAAGACACCTTGAGATTACTTTTTCTCATTTAAATCACAGAGAAAGATAATAGTAAATATCTATGCCGCAAGTTTTCATCAAAGATTGGTCTAGTTACACTATAGAATTTGAACCCGAAATCCGACGACAGAATCCGACATCATTTGACATTTTGCACGGATGTGTTGGACAACAACTAATCTACAGAATGTCGACAACAAAATATTTCTAGCGACGTTGATTATCCAACACACTGGAGTCGGAATTCCGATGCTTGTAGTGGTGATTACCCGACACATCCGTGCCGGATAGGTGTCGGATGTCCGACTCCCGTAGTGGCGGTTATTTGACACCTAAATATCGGATCTTTGATGTCCATGAACCCAAAAAAAATTAAGGTTTACATGATTTTAAATTTTATGGTCCCATACTTTTAACGGTACCTATGTTCAAGGCATCGAATATCTGACGCATGTCCATTATAAATATAAATTGTTTTAAACATTTCGACATGTTTGTTGTAGAAGAGATGGACTATTGCGAAAATTATTTGTTCCTCGATGGACGTTTTCAAGAATAGTTTTATTCTTCAACGGGCAGTTGTGGGAATTTTTTTTTTCATCGATAGACAGATTCCCGGGAATCTTTTATTCTTCAAATTCTCTCTGTTTGACAAAACCTTGATGTGTAGTTGATGTGTGGAACTTGATTTTTTAAGACAAACGGTTATATTCATTAATAAAGTTTATGACAAAATTTCAAATAGATTAAATATTCTGGATCCAAATGAAGACAACCGACAATTGCTTGCTAGACTATGGGATGCAGCGAAACAAAGGGGTGATGGCAAATGTTATTGTCCATGTACTCAATGCAGGGGATTTAAGAGGAGAATAATATTGATCTCAATAGCCACAAAACATTGCAGGGACCATGGGCACGTTGAGGGGGGAAATGAATATCATCCATTTGTAGGTTTAGCATTATATACATTATTATATTCATTTTTTTTGTAATTGTATCTATTAATTTTTTTTCATATATTAATGTATATCTATTGATGTTTCCATGTATTTATATTAAAGGAAAGACACCCTATAGTATGTCATCGAGAGGAAGTGCTTTCAAAACAAGTTCAGGATCAAGATCATGGAGCATGTATGTTTAATGGAGAACAGGTGAATGGTCATATTGAACAAGAAGATCATGCCGATGATGTAATTGAAGATGATGGTACAAATACATTGATCCATGATTCATTTAACGTTAGAATGGATGACGATGATGTTGATAATGAAAATGATGATGAATTTGATGATGTTCATGATATACATCTTCTCGATAAGGCATATGAACCCCTTTATGAAGGCTCCAAAACAAATATTCTCTCTACTATATTGTTGATAATGAACTTGAAGGTTATGAATGGTCTTTCAAACATTGCAATCACACGTATGCTAAGGTATCTAAAATAATCCATCACATATATAGGATCATGATAAAGTTTATTTGCATTCCTCTAATAATTGTATTGTTAACTCATTATTGATTAATGTATGGATGAAGCATGTTTCGTTAATATTATTTATTTATTACATTAACAATTTTTTTTTGTAGCTTGATAGCTGATTTTTTGTTACCACCATCAAATATTTTACCTCGCACATTTCGAGATTTATCTTCCATCATGAAAGATATTGGAATGCATTATGAAGCAATTCATGCATGCCCTGATGACCATGTTATATATAATCAGCATGAATTTGCAACAGAATGTTTAGAATGTCATGTAAGTAGATATCGTACAGATAAAGTAACAAAAAAGGTGCCTCAGAAGGTTCTTCATTATATTCCCATCATTCCATATTTGCAACAATTGTTCAGGTGCAAAAACATAGCGCAATTTATGGATTACCATGCCATGAACATAATTCAAGATGATGTTATCCGAATGCCTGCAGATGGTACTGCTTTTAGAGATATTGAGAAAAAGTGGCCTCACTTTAAAGAAGAACCATGTAATCTTAGGATTTCTTTGGCAGCAGATGGTGTTAATCCATTTGCACAGATGAAATCCATTTACACGGTGTGGCCTATTTTTGTTATCAACAATAACATTCCTCCATGGTTGTCAATAAAGAGGGAGCACATAATGTTGTCGATGATTATTCCAGGTTTTATTGACGAAAACTGTTTTATTTATAATGTAGTTGTGGAATCTCATTTGTCGTAATATGTATCTTAATGTCATATATATATCTATTATTTTACTCTTCTGCATGGTTTATATATCTTAATGATTCTCATAATGATATATTTTATGTGTTCTTCAAATTATGAATCAGGTAAGTTCCAAGTCAAAGATATGAATGTATACATCGAACCTCTTATAGTTGAGTGATTGAAGTTATGGAATGGCATAACTATGTATGACGTATCTAGACCAATACGACAAAGGAAATTTCAATTCCATGCAATGGTTGTATGGACAATACACGATGCCCCTCGGTTAACTTCATTTTGTGGTTTGTAATTTTAAGTTCCACTTTAATTGCATTTAATGATATGGAGTAGTTAGAATATTTTATAAATGATTATATTTGACATAGATATTCCATATGTAAATATTGTAGGTCTTTAGACAAAGGGTAAATTTGGATGTCCAGTTTGTGGTCCTAAGATAAAATATCGATGTTCAAAAAGATTAAGAAAGGAGGTGTTTGATAAGTATAGGCATTTCCTCTCTAAGAATCACAGGTATAGAACAACTGAAAGAAATATTTTCAATGGGAAGCAGGAGACTGCATTAAAACCATGGAGAATGACACCTCACCTTTGGAAGATGCAATACAATAGAAATCGTCATCATGGCACGCATGGATCATCGTATATGAATTTTTATGTATTTTAATTTTTATTGTGAGTTGTTTGTTGTAGTGGCCATATTTGATTTATGATGTAATTTATTAATTATAAACTAATATTCATGATGTCCATTGTGATCATGAAGGCATCAATGGTCATCCACGAGGAATGCAAAGTTATGCTATTCAATTCAGTAGGTTTCCCTACTATGAGCACCTACAAATTGCTCATTTGTTTGATACAATGCATATTGGAAAGAATTTTACTGAAACCTTATGGTGACTACTAGAGCTAAGGAGAGAGAAATATAAAGTTGTGAAAGTGTGCAAAGACATTTAAGAAAGCAACCATGCAATGAAAGACGTTATCCAATTTCATACCAACGGAGAACAAGTTAGTATAAACTCAATTCCATGGATGTTTACGGAGCAACAAAGCAATGTTGTCAAAGAAGTAATGCGGAAAATTAAATTTCCCACTTGTTTTTGTGCAAACTTGAAGAATATCATAACTAAAAAAGGTGATTTTGTGGGGGTCAAAACACATGATTGGCATGTCTTCATCAAGGTAATTATTATTGTTATGTCCATATAATTTTGTCTTGCTTGTATACTCTTTTTTTAATAAATGGTGTGGTTTGTATATTGATACAGTATGTTCTACCTCTCTCTCTCCTGGAAAACTTCGACAACAATGTCAAACAAGTTATATATAATCTTGGTAAATACATGAGATAACTAGCGATTACTTGCATGTGCTTAGTGTTTCTTTAATTCTCCGTATAATAATTTATATTTGTTTTTTTTGTGCACTATTTCAGCATATATTGTAATTTAATGTTTATTTTTGTTAAATATCGTTATTGGTTTGCATCACTTTTAGATGGTTGACATCTAAATAAATCCATAAAGAAGATATGAAGTATTGGAGGAGAGAAATTCCTTGTCTCATATGTGAAATGCAGAAGCATCTACCATCGGCATTTTTCAATGCACAGGAACACTACCTCATACACCAACTTGAGGAGATTGAGTTGTGTGGACCTGTGCACTCAAGGTCCATGTGGATGGTTGAGAGGCACTTGAAATTTATGGAGGGTTTGGTGAGACAACTAGCACATCCGAAGGGTTCTATGATGGAAGGATATACGGTATACCAAAACATCTTGTATGTTAGTGAATATCTTCCTACTTTAGCGTCAAAGCTCAATTTACGTCACATTTGTGATCTGGACTCCAATAACAAATTTGAAGGGGAGCAACTGAAGGGGAAAGGTATATTGAAGAAGTTGAAAGGTAATTATTAGCTACTGGATTTTTATTATATCCTTCATATTCTAATTGTATTTTATAGTCATAATTGCTTCAATTAAGAGCATATACGTCTTTGTTCAGGAAATTTACACCTTTCTTTGATTTTAATGGTTATTGTCATTAAAAAGTTGGTCGAAAATGGGATGTAATTCATTTATACATCGCAAAAAATCTTGACTGGATGAAGGTATGGATTGAACGATGTGCACAATTGGGTCATGGAATATCATGGGAAGGTGTGGCTTCATTAGTAAAAGAAGCACAATGCAATGGAGATAAAAATCTAACAAAAAGGGAAATTGATTTGGCATATGGCGTAAAAGATAAAATGGCAAGTATATAATTAATCAAATATCCCTCTAAATCTTTTATTTTGTTTGATACTTATTGACGTACATGTTCTTTTTTTCCATGTATTGTTGCATAAGGACTGCTTGGTTGTGTAATTTTTTCATGTATTACTTATTGCAGGTAAAACACCATAAGGCTATGGTCTGCACTGGAGGTAGATATCAGATAAAAAAACTGGATGAAACAAAGAAAACATCATATTCTGGGGTTTCGACTATCTTTGAGGTTACCAATGTTTCATCTAGAACTGATAGACATCAATAAGTCTCAGAAAATTGATACTATGGGTATTTGGAAGATATTATACCGTGTGACTTTAAATCCTTTAAGATAGTTCTATTCGTTGTCAAATGGTATAGGTTACTATTGAATCAACATGATCCCGATAGAACTATTATTAAACATGATAATGGATTTACCATGGTAAACACAAAGTTGTTTGAGCTAGGAACAGATCCCTATGTTCTTCCAAGCCAATGTGAACAAGTATTTTACTCAAAGGTTCCAGGTAAAGCGGGTTGGTCGTTTGTTGTGAGACACGATCCAAGGGGAAGGCCGGTAAAGTATAACCTAGATGATGGTAATGAAGAGGGTTCTCTAGAAGAAGAATATGATGATGAAGAGCATGATCAACTTGAGTTAGCTGACGATGATGATCCAACATAAGATATCCAAGGAATAGTTGAATCAGATGATGTAGCAGACAATGTCGTTGAAGATTATTCCGACAATGAAACGATGAGTGTAACTGATGATGATGATGATGATGATATGGCCAATCCTTACAATGTTGACATAGATGATGATACAAATGATGCATCATCTTCATCATCATAATCATCATCATCATCGTCTTCCTCATGATGATGATACTCATCATCAACATCATCGTCATCGTCATCCTCATGAGGTTGATAATCATCATCATCATCATCGAGATCATCATCATCATCATAATCATGATCATCGTCATAATCATAATCATCGTCTTCATCAGCATCATAATCATCGTTATCATCATCATCATCATCATCATCATTGTCATCGTCGACATCATTATTGTCATCATCATCATCATTCTCAACGTCTTCATCATCATCATAATCATTGTCATCGTCTTCATAATCATCATTGTCATCGTCGACATCATCATTGTCATCATCATCATCATTGTCATCGTATTCATCATCACCACCATCATCATCTTCATCATCAGTGTCATCATCATCATCGTTGTCATGATCAACATCATCATTGTCATCGTCGACATCAACATCATAATCTTCATCATCATCATCATCATCATTGTCGTCATCATCATCATCATCGTCATCATCACAATCATTATCATCATCATCATCATTGTCATCGTCGTCATCAACATCATCATCATCATCAACAACATCATCAACATCATCATCAACAACATCGTCATCATTGACATGAACATCATAATTATAATCATCATCATCATCATCATCACCACCATGCTCACAAGATGGTTCTTCCCTCATTAATGTGAAGGTTCTTTATTCAAGTTAGGATATACTAAAAATATCCTAATACTATTATGGCAATTTATATAATATAAAATAACATATAATAAAAATAAAATACATATAATATAAAATAATATATAATAAAAATAAAAAGCATTCAATATATAATGTTTTTTGTGACAAGGGTTTTTGGGTGACAAGGGTTTTTTTGCGCGCTGTGATGTTTGCTCCTTTGTGGGACAAGCTTGAATGCAGATAGACCCTTCCTCATTTAGTGGGTTATTCACGGATTTAATTTACAAACCTTCTTACCTTACAAATGAGAAACTCATTGTTCGGGTCATGAACTTAGAATAGGGCTTTCGCGCCTCACCCCCTCTCATATCTGTGAGTTGCTATTATAGTGATAATTCATTTTGTAGTGCATCTATAGATGTAATTACACAATTTCTCTAGTTTTGCACAAGCTTGATAAACATTATAAATACTATATGATAGTGTTAAGGATTCCTCATACCATAAGGTTGGGAGACTATAGTATAAATACCATGTCCTAAGTACTATGTCTGCGCTGATATTTAAAGGGTGGCGAAACCATAGGATAGAGGGTTTAACATATGAATCGGTTGGTATATGGTATAATGTTGATTCCATAAACTATGGTGAGGGTTTGTGCATGTGTTAATGGTCACCAGCTGAAGGTTTGTGCATGAGTTAATGGTCACCAGCTGCTTGTGCAATATGGTTTTTGGCATTTTGGTTTAGTGTGGCCTCTGCGCATTTGGAGAAGGGAGACGACCCCATCGATTCACAGGTAAGATAGACTGACTCTGTGTAAAAATTCATTGCTTCGTTGTATTATCCATGGCATGGTCATGATTTTCATGCCATCGTTGGTTTGTCTGTAGCTGAACGCGAAGGCGCTCTGGGGTTTGCACAGGCTACACTATCGATTTGGGATTTCTTCTTCATGACCATGGTAAGCATTGTAGAAAGATTTACTTTCCTCCTCTCATTCTGGGCATTTCTGAGTTGGAAAACTTTACTGGGTTGGGGTTTCATGTGGCACTTGTTGACTCTACCTTCGGGGTTTATAATGTATCTTGATCTGGTTTTTAATGGACTCTTGTTGGGAGGTTTGGCATCTTTGGGCCATGGCTACACCATTACTTGTAATGGTTCCATAGCTCATGACTTTGCCATTTAACATTTTTAATAGTTTGACTATTGTAAAAGAGGCTTCGTGCCTCATTGTGTAAATACATTGCGCGCTGGCTTTTATGTAAGGACAACAATGTGATTTGGTATATACGATTTCATTCGACGTTTATAAAAGATTATACTGGGTAAAGATTTGGGACTGTGTAGTAGATTTAATGCTGTGTTTTGAATTGCTAACTTACTGGGTTTGATTCGTGGCTTTCATCATGTGGGATTTACTCTGTGCATTAATAATGGTTTGGGTTTGGGAGTATGCATGACACTCTGATTTTATTGTTTGTAAATTAACTCGGGAAAGATTCTAGAGCTTGGGGCGTTATGCCATGGGCTACGCCATTGTAGCAATGGTGCCGCAGCCCATTGGCTTGCCATCATATGCTCCGTGTTGGCATTAAAATGGAGACTATGTTTTTATCTAGAGTATAGAACTTTTGGATTTGCATTAGCTCAACGTGGGTGCACAGAGGTTAAAACATCCACTCTACAGGACGTTACTCATTGAGGCATCATTTGAAGCATGCTTACACTATTTTATATACCATTTCATGAGAGATATTACATGCTTGAAGGTTACTCATTGATTTGTTCCATTTCATGAGAGATATTACATGCTTGGCAGGTGATGCAGGCACCAACTGCCATAACTCTATGCAGACCTTAGTTTTATAAAAACCCTATTCAGAAAGTGAATTTTAGGCAAACCCTTAGTTTATCTCTTCCCTCTCTATCCTTCTCGAGCTACCCAAGCTTCTGCGAGCTGCCTGACCTCAAAATGAGCTAACAAAAAGCTCCTCGAGCTAACCTAAACTACCTAACTAAATGATTTGGATCTGCATTAAATAAACCTCCAGTTCTATTCTAATTCTGTTTATAGATCCTATAATTAAGGAACAGAGTCCTTAATAAACTCAACTGACCCCTACGATTCATCAGTGACTCACTAACAAACTAACAACTCTTATCCAAACATTTACAAGTGGAAAGGACAAGTGTCCTCTTCCAGATTATTCAATTTTTAATCAAGATAAAATAATTTACAAGTGTTGAGACCCTAGGTCTCTCAATTCATATGACTTTGATCAAGCCATGGATGAATTTGTTTCCATGAGCCTATGCTCTTGCATCACAAAGCAAGTTGTGTTTTACTCCAAATAGTGTTATGATGTATGGTTTTGGTGTTTCATTTGGAGAATAAAATCCTATAACAATAGTTGTTATTATGAATCTTAAAGGGTCCTAGATGAGATCTGTGCACTTTTAGGCAGTTCAACTTTCAATCAAAAGAAGCCAATAAAAATATCTTAATACTATTACATGGCAATTTATATAATATAAAATAACATATAATAAAAATAAAATACATATAATATAAAATAATAATAAAATACATATAATATAAAATAATAATAAAATACATATAATATATAATAAAAAATGACAAGTGTATTTGGACATTGTTGCGACTCGTTTCCTTTTGGACAGTTCAGTTCAATTTGGAGGTTTTTGAGAATTTGGGAGTAGGTCCGGTAGACATGGAAGAAAACTCTGTTGACTCATGGCAGCAAGAGCTCAACATCTTCTCCTCACTGAAAATTACCGGTATACCGTCCCCAGACACAGTGCAGAACATGCTGGAAAATTAGACAGATGGAACCAAGTGTACGGTTATGGTTTCTCAACCAGATGAAGAGCTGCTAGGTGTGTTCACAGCACGACCATTAAACCCGGCCTTAGGAGGAGGTCCGCACTCATTATTCCACTCAAACCAACCTATAAGTTTGACTAAATAAACTATTTCGATAATTGTACCTACATCTTCTTTGATGGGGCTTCAGCCAATCAAATTGGAGGTATAGGTGTTCATCTTTTGATCACCCAGGACCATTATTTTTGCTTCAAATTGGGTATTGGTATGATTACAAACACCAGATTTGAACTACTTGCTTTATGGACTCTCCTTTATTGTGCTAAATCCATGGTCCTTCCCACTCTACACATTCATGGTGACTCCATAGCCATCATTAATTGGTTCAATAGAAGATCATAACTAACTTTACTTGCACATGATGGTTGGTGTCAACGTATCCATCATATGGAACCTTACTTCATCCAGCTAAAAGCAGTTCACATATTTAGAGAACACAATACTAAGGCTGATAGCTTATCCAAAGAAGCATTAACCTTGGCCTCAGGCCATTTTCAGTTTACTGAATTCACTGATGGTGAATGTACTGGTCAGGGCACTTTCCAGCTTTTCTAGCCCTTAGCACTTGAGTATTTTATGTGTTGTTGCTATTGACATCCTTTGGATGATTGAGGTGGATGATCCCTTCATATTACTGATCTCTCTTATTTATTCCTTCCTTGGATTAGCTACTTCAGTATTAGACTTGAATTCTCAGTCTGTTGAAGGTTAGTGATGTGGATGTAGTCAAGATTCCTAGATTAGGGGTGTTACCTTTGAATGTTTGTCTAGTATTCCTGTGAAGTTGATCAATTGTATTCCTTAGGGTTTCCTTTATTAATTCTTGCACATGATCTAGGAACTTGGAATCAAAATCATCAAAGAATAATTAACAAATACTCATGAATTGGTAATAATCGAAACCAGAATTGGTTTCCTCTTTGTATATTTAATAAACAATGAATGGTTACAATACCAATGGTAAGCAATAGCTTAACTCCATGAAGAATTTGAATACCTAAGGAGGCAATTCGAATTCAGTGAGTGAGTCTAGCTTAACTGACTCTTAGCCATTCAATCACACTTAGTTAACCACATGACCAAAACCCTAATTGACTCACCAAACCCTAACTGAGGTCGAAGTGCAATAAATGACTAAATCTCAATTGAAGGAGATCAGACGCATGTCATAGCAATCCAATCATCAAGTGCTAGTGCTCCATGACTTCAATGAACCCTGATGAGGTTAACTGAAGCTGAACTGACCATTAGAAGTTGGTGGAGGTGCCTTGTTGACTCCAGATCATTAAATAATAATAAATAATCATTAAATAATATATTTAATGACTGGAGGTGCCTTAACTAACTGGTTGAACTGATTGGAACCACCAGTTAGCAATTAGGTGCATTAATGTCACTCAGATCACCCACAAAGTGCTCCAGTTAGCCTCCTTGACTGTAGGAAGGCGTGGGTGTGACTGGATGATGGTAATTAATGCTCCACTGATGTCAATTAAACTTAGGATAGTGGTTTAACTAGGCCAATTTGACCAAAAGAGTGTGTATGATGGTAAATCAAGTTAGCGTTGCCTTAGGGTTGAAAATTAATATGGGAAAAAAAGCATCATCAAGACAAGCTAAAAGGAATAAATCAACAAATATTACAGACTGATATAAATGCATTTAACGTGCCAACTAGCCAGATCTGGAAATGTCCACTTTTCACCACCACTGGGAAATATGCCTCTGAAGTGCTGGCTTATGCACTTCAGAGTAGCACAGAGGTTAAAACATCCACTCTAAAACTAAAATCATCTACAACATCACAAAATCATTCATGGGAAAACTAAAAACCACTTAAAGGAGATATGTTCTTTGAAGGAGTTAGTCCATTAAAGGAGAACCTCCAGGTTTTGTATAGACATATATTGGCATAAATTGCAATGTTATATGTGATGCATATGCATAACATATCGTCTCAAGCTTGACAATGTTGAAAGCCTAAAGTACAATGGCCACAAGCATACATTTGAAGCTTATGAAGCCTACCCAATTCATGTTAGCAAAATGCAATGCAAGCAATAAGTTAGAATGGAGACTTGTATGTAACCAAAATAGGGGCATACATTAGAATTTTTAGGGCTACCAAATTCCCACACCTATTAACCAAACTCATTCTTGACAAGCTTTTTCTTTAACAAGTTATTGGATTACAAGTCTTTCAAAGTTTTTTTTCTTATAAGTCTTTCCACGTTTTTTTCTTGGTATTTTTCTTTGCTTATGCCAAATTTGTTTTTGGCAATGGTGCAAGTAGAACCAAACAGGTATTTGTCAGATTTGTCTTCCTTTAGTGAAGGGAGGTTGGGAAGGCTATAGGAAAGTGAGACATCCATTAGGTCTACATGGGATAGATCAACTAGATGTCAGAAGATCAGAAGAAAATTCGACAAATGCACGATTTTGTTTCTCCAAGGAGGGGGGTCATGTTCCTATGATGATGAGACAATGGGAGACATCGACGAGCCCTTAAGGTACCAACACCTAGTGAAAAAATGGGTGCCTAGCGATATTCCTAAAGTAAACACTGATTTTTGTGTGAATGAGAGGATATATAGAATTGCACCGTCCTCATTGCATGGATTGGGCTTGTTTTGCATGGACGACATAAAGGTTGGATACGGTAGATGTACAAAATTGATGGAGTATGTTGGACCTTGTTACAACTACAGTGATTGGATGCGCCTGGTCCAATATACATGAATTATGCGTAGATATGGGTTGTCAGTGAATTATATACAACTGAAAGACAAAGCTCAAAATAAAGGAGCAACCATGTACATGGACGAAAGGCCAAAAACAACCGGTAATATTGCAGGGTTTATAAACAGTACACAACCAGGGTCTACATTAAAGCAACCCAACTGCATATTCAAGTCGCGTGAAGGAAACCGCGTCTCTATATGTGGAATTAAATCAATAGCTGCTGGTGAAGAACTACTTATTGATTACAATTTGAACCGTGTAGATACAAACAATGTTAGTATGGTTGTGGTACAACAAACAACTTATAAGTTTTTTTATTAATTATTTGAACGTCTATATGAATTTTTGTTAGAATATAATTGAAATTATCTACTTAATTTCATGTTTCCTTATGTAACTTTTAGTATGTTTTTGATGTAGGGTTCTCTCAGGGGCACCTCCATCTCTGTAGATGTTTGTTGACCCGAGTCAAGGCAACAGGTATACATCGATATTGCCAATGTAATATTAAATTTTAGGATGGACATACATATACGTTGTTATGTATTTTCATTAGTATATTAGGTTCGTTTATATAATATTATCGATTTTCCATGCAGAGTGTTGATCGGAGAAGCCAACCAGCTATTGATCAACCGACTATAGCATCAGGGAAACAACCAAACACGAATGAAATTCTCCATTTCAAATACTTTAAAATCATAAACATGTCTATCGTGACACATTATGTTTATTTTGTTATGTATTCTTTCATTTTTATGGTTGTGTTCATGATGGTAATGTTGTCTACCTTTTTTGTAGATTGACCGGGGAAACTCCCCTGCTATTAATTAGATGACTGGAGACTCGAGGAAACCATTTAACCTAAATGTAATTCCACATTCTAAATACTTCAAAAATGTACACATATAAAACATGTAGCATAGTGTTTATTTTTGTTTTTGTTGTGTATTTGTTAGCTTATACATATTGTGTTCATTGTGATAATGTTCTCTACTTTTTTTGCAGGTGGCTGATCGAGGTAAATCCCCATCTATTGATCAGACCATGCCCTTGGCTAGGAATCAGGTAATCTTAGAGGTAATCCCTAATATAATTATTTGCACACACTATATTTTCAAAGACTAAGCAATTTTTTATATATTCCAATTGCAGACAGGGGATTCCGTTTATGAAATGGCGTCTCAAAACTCTTTATAGAATGAGGTCTCTTGGTTGATGAGAGATAGTGAAATTAGAGAGTCTACAGACTCGTTGAGGGTGCTACAAAGGACAAGAGAAAAACAAAATGAGGAACTGGTTTGTCTGACATTTGCAGTTCCACTAATAGAAGGGCTCAAACAAAGGCTTCAATTGTTGTTACAGCAACATAAACAACTGGACGTAAGTTATTGAATAAAAATGTAAATTCATTTATAAAAACTTTATAATATTTGATTTTATATGTTGTTGAACTTATAATACAATGGGTTTAATTTACAGCGTGCTGTGGAGATTATCAATGGTGTTCAAAGCAATATTGATCCCAGTGACCAAACCAATCCACGTACACCACATACTGCTCCCATATTGTCCACTGAAAAATCAGCAACATGCTCTGCGACACCGCCGAGGGCAGCGAAGGGTGAAGTCGATGGTGCCCCACCCACAATAGATGCTGTAGAAGAAGGGGTGGATGCAAGGCTAGATAGAGATGTGGAAGAATTTCCTGGATCTTCTCGTGTGACTAGCACTGGTTCAATAAAGTGTACATTTTTGGTGAATGAAGAACTACTTCCAATAAAGATAGAGAGGATTCCAGGTCATTATAGATTGTTCAATTTATTTTTTATAATTTGTGTCTAATATACCGATAATATTTTCTAATGTTCACTAATGACGGTAATAATGTTTTGTAGGAAATGATATATTTTATAAACATCTATATGATTTGGCCTTGGAGATATTTGGGCCCACCATCCGCACAATGTGGAACAAGTAGCCAAAATCTTTAAAGGATGATCTGACTAATCGCTTGGTTAGTCTGTTTAGAAAAGATACCTTTGATACATTGAAGGTACTACAGAAGGATGGAAAACATCTAATGATTTTCCGAGACCAATATAGGGTTCACCTAGAAAAGAACCCTAGGTATGAGCACCCTACAATGATTCCATTTATGGAGTGGAAATCCCTGGTGGAAGATGGAAAAGAGAAGGGCCTGAGAAAATAAGGAAAGATACCACCAGGCCCGGAACAAGGAGGTATGCAATTCATTCCAAAATGTAGTGGTAAGCCTTATTATTACTAGTTTTTATATCAATTTTGGTACATAGACTAATTTATTTAAAAAATTAATTAGGCTCTTGGACACATCTAAGGCCACAAAGGCAAGAATTGAAAAAATTGGCCAACACAAGCTTGGGCCTGGTGGTTACTCCAACTTGGTGGCCCGATATGTAAGTATCACAAAACCTGAATCCGCATTCAAATATCATACAGATTATAATATTTGTTTTGTTCTGACAAAAGGATTTAAAATTAATGACATCATGCAAATATGAAGGCCAACCGATTCAAAGAATTTCCCAGTGTGGATTACATGAAGCTTGGCTTCGAACATGGCTTTGACGCCATTGTTGAACGCTGTAGAAGCTTGTCTATGAATACTGCACAATCTTTTGCTGATCCATATGGTGCCCAGGTATGTGAAAACTATATAGTTTAATGATAATTTATTAATGCTCATGCAGTTTGTTCCTTATAAATAAACTAACGTAATATATTTATTCCTTTTTGTGCAGGAAAGTAACGATCCTGTTCATGTTGAGGATGAAGTACATGACCAACCAAATGAATATCATGCTTCTCATCCTGTTAATGAATTTTTTAATGTGCTACTGTTTGTTATAGACCATTGCAGATGATGAACATTAATTCTAATTCTACACGATTCAACTACAGAGCATGTAGCTACAGATCATAACATGGAACAGGTTGGGCTAATACGAGATAATGTTGAACATGTTGATGTGCACATGGCAGGTAAAAACACACATTCGTAATGTTTTTTTAATGAATTACTCATATTTATCAAAATATAAATATATTAATGAAATATTTTGACATTATTGCAGAATTTCATCATCCCTCGCCTGAAGTTCAACCTTTTGAGCAGACTAGTAGGGATACCAATGATCAGATTCCCGAAGATGTGACTCTAACTAAATATTTAAAGAGAAGAAACGTAAAAAGGAAGTGACTAAACAATTTTCAGTAATTCTTATTTATATAAAAAAAATTAATGCTTTTTCCTTTGTTTTATGAATGAATGCTTTACTGAATTGTTTACTGATATTTTTTTTTCTGCCATTTACTAAATTAATGTTTTAATGAATGAGTTAATGAATGGTTTTTTCAGTTGTTGAATGATTGAATGGTTTAATGAATGTTATAAAGAATGATTTAATGAAAGCATTTTTCAACTATTGAGTGAAATAATTTGCATTGTAGATGCATTGTTAGTTGCATTGTGAAATAGTGAAATAAATTTTTATTTGCAAGTATAGGCATTGGGTTTGGGGAGTTGAGAGTGATGTGAGGGGGGGGAGGGGCCATAAGAGCTTCCACCTTCACGTGGTTGGTCCTGTTTAGTAGAGAATATTAAATTATTCTCGAAATAGAGAGGAGCTCAATGAATGGTAAGGAAGAATACATTAAAAAACATCTATTTCTATATTTTTACTCTGTAATTTTCACTATTGCTATTTGACTCCTCCATTGGAACTTGTTGCAGATAGCGTTGAGAAACATTTCCATAGTTAAGAGGCAAGAAATGGATTTCTGATTAAATTGATGGCCTTATATACATAGTATTTTTGGTTATCCATGTTTTATCAGGTGATATATTCTTACTAATTATAATTTTTTGCTTACATAATTTATGTTAGATCATTATATTTTAAATTCCTTGATTAGATTAAGCAATTGAGTGTCATTTAATGTTGCTTGAGGATTTTAAAGAACTCAGTTACTTGAATTGAATTAGTAAATGATAGATGTTATATAACATGTTTATATAAATGGTTGGGCATGATAGCTTCAGAGATAGATTGTTTGAATACTTGGTCAATTGTAGCAGGATGCATTTATTTTCGCAACATAGTCATGTCTTCATTTTATGTTTTCAAGATCCTTATGAACAAATAATGGCTTGTTTCTACATCATAATTCCACATTCAATCTTTCCAAGATGCTTTTGAACAAAGAATGGCTTGTCTCTACATCATAAGTCCACATTCAACAGCCTTTGCAGCAAGAGTTTTTATATACTGAAAAATTAACATTCATTCTTTACTTATTTATGGATTTTGGAATCCTACAGATGCAATATGTGGACAATGGTACAACGTTAAAGTGGACACTTCAAAGGTTACCTTGGAAAATAGAGTAGATCTTCTTCAACGAGCTAAAGTTCGTGTGTGTGCTTTTGATATAGAAACAACCAAGCTTCCTTTCAAGTTCCCTGATGCTGAACATGACATGATAATGATGATTTCACACATGGTGGATGGGCAAGGCTATCTTATTAAAAATCTAGAGGTAAAAACACTTGGCATTGTTTTATGCCCATTGATCATCCTGTCCTTTGTTTTGGGATTTCTTTCAGCTATGTTTTGGGATTTTTATTGTTTGCAGATTGAGGTTGCATTGATTGTTATGAACATCGTTGCTCTTCTTTAGTTTTCCAATTCCTTTCCATTTGTTTCCTGAGTGTGTAGGGATGGGGCATTGAAGACTTGGAGCACACTCCAAAACCAGAATTTGAAGGAAATTTCAAAGTAGCAAATGTGCCAAATGAGGTATATTTGCCATTTACTGTTTACCCAAAGACTATAATTCTGAAAACAAGTATTGATCCCCTGGAAGTTTGCTAGACTATTCTACTGTACTATTCTACTGGTTGTTTGGAATTTGCAAGAGTGAAGTTAAATATCTACTGTAGATTATTAATAATGATTTAAGGTAACATACTATGTTGTTTCTTTGTATCTTTGCTATATGAAGTGGTTATGTATTTGTAGGATTCAATCTTATTCTATACTCCTTCCTTGAGCAAAGCTAGACTATTCTAAAAGTATCGAATGCCTCTTGGTTAGCAAGTTTATTTCTGTTATTTTTTTATCTTAGCTGTTTCCTTTGGTCCCCTCTGTTTAGAGACTCTATAGGTTCAGTGTCCTCCATCATCACTTATTAAGATTGGGGATGTAAAGCACTCTTTGCATATGATCTCTTTCTTATACAGAGAGAAACTTATGCAGATACTTATACAATTATCACAATGCATATGGAGGATAAACACAATTCTTTAGACCCATTTCATCTTAATCATGTTATAAAATACCACCCTTTAGAACTTTAGTCAACTCAAAATGGAGGTCAAGGACACAGACAGTGTCTGGGGACTGCTTCATTCCACTTTCCAACTAATAGTCTCACCCAGAGAAGCACTGCATTGTGTTCAACTAGGAAAACTTCATTGCAAGCAACCTTTCTTCGACTCTCTCGAAATCCAAGTCACATAGGCCATTTCTAAGTGGGTAAGTTGGAACATGCGGGCATGGGATTATGTGACCTTTGTACATGTGGTTCACACTACCATGAAGTTGTGTTCTAATCACCTACCCTTAGCACATGTAATGTCTCTAGTTAAGGAACATTATCTTAAAGTGTTCATGGATTGGTTAGATTGGACTTTGTATTGTTAAGTGGTCCACTTGTAGACTTAGTACAAGGTTTGCTTGTAATTACTCTCTTCCTTATTCCATAAATAGAAAGGAGGGTGCTTCTCTTGATGATATTGGGTTTTCTATTTTGTGAAAAGTAAAGTTAAGAGTAAAGCAGTTGTGATAACTATATGTGCAAGGATGAAATATATACTTGACATAGAATCCTCTAGTTTGCTACCAGGCTTCCTTCAGTAGTCAAATTCTAGGCTGAAACCATGTGGCTGTAAGTGAATTCTTTGGACTTTTTTTTAAAATCCATCAACAGGCGTCGCTTTTCTGACGTTCTTCCAACACTCCAGTCAACCCATCTGATGACTGTGCCATGACTCTAACGCTTCCTCTCGTCGGACAACCAACGGCTCAAGTGTCGCACTGCGTTAGAAGGTCAACTCTTCTAGTGTCGAAGTGCATCGGATTACCAACACATTCGAAATTAAAAACCGACAACACGGCCATTTCTCAGACACTTTTGGCAGTTGGATGGCCGATGCTACAAGGGTCGGAAGACTTTAGATTTTCGATGGTTTATGCAATTTTGGTTGGCACTTCAGAAGAAATAACGAACGAATATGTGACACAATGGTCTGTCGAAGCTTCAACCCTTATTATTTGTTGGTCAGAGATCCGACGTTATGCCACCGACGACAAAAAAAAAGTGTATGTGTCGAATACCCGACAGGTTAGTGTCGAATTTCAGACATGGTAGCCGTCAGATTTTGGCCTCAAATTCTATAGTGTTACACAATATTTTACAGTGCATTCAACAGGGTAACTTAATCAAATATACGGTGTAATTCCTATAGTAGATTTCTAATAAGTAATATGTAGGGCTTGGTTTCTCTAGTGGATCTATGGTACTTCAAGGTGTAGTTTTAATAGCAGATTTTGCCTTAGGTTGAATCATACACTTACAAAAGGGGCACCTTATAGTTGGTGGTTGTATGTCAGTAAGTGATGTGCAAATACCCTTCAAATGTGGGAGCTCGATCAGTCAAAACAGTGTAGTTTTAACAAGTGCATGCTAATGTGATAAAATTAGAGAAAGATAGTGATTAAGGATAGGTAATATTGGCACTTACACAACAGTTAGGGAGCACATGCATGGAGAAAAGATGATGTTTGATATTGTCAACATGCAGGGCGCCTTTATGTGCCATGATTACAATCATTTACATGCCAATATGATAAATCAAGATCCAAAAGTACTATCACAGGATTGATGATCATTGACATTGAAATTGATATATCTAAAGTTATCTCATATGTTTTTCGAACACAATTCCTATCTCTAAACCTAGTGCAATTCCTAGCATGGTTCCTTTCAAATTTTCTAGCATTATTCCAGGCATTACACCTGGATCTATACTTGGCACAAGGCTGGATGTTTTCTAAGTGCAATTCCTGGATCTATACTTGGTGCTATGTTGGATGTTTTTCCTACTGAAATTCATGGCACACTTCATGTCACTAACCATGGATTAATATATGGTGCTATGCTATTCACAACGTTTTTTTGGAGGCTATTCTTGGCATTATATGGGATGTTTTTTTGGACGTTAATTGGGACGTTAACTTGGATGCTAATTGGGATGCTAATTGAGATGCTAATTGGGACATTAATTGGGATGCTAATTAGCATCCAAAATTGCGTCAAATTTTAAAAATGGACACTAATTGGGTTGCTAATTGCGACGCTAATTGGGACATTATTTGGGACACTAATTGGGACACTAATTGGGATGCTAATTAGCGTCCAAAATAGCACCAAATTTTAAAAATGGACGCAAATAATGCCATTAAAAGTGCCATCCCGTGGAAAAGCATCCACTTTGTCCAAAAAATGATGAAAAATACACTAAAAGTGATAGTGGATGCTAAAAAGGAAGCTAAAAGAGACGCTAATAACAGGGATTTGCTGTAGTGTACTCTACACTTTTCTGGACAATCCATGCCAATAATCATATCATATGATCCTAGAGTCAAAACATTCAGATTGATCCTAGTTACATGATTCTGTATTGAAATTTCACAATCAATAATAAACTCGGTTACCTTCTTTTTTGTCCTAGTGGCTAGCTAGATCGCCTTGGCCTTTGCATGCCTTACCTTCAATTTCAACGATTGCATATTGATGATCTACCTGTCGATATTCCAAAGTTGCATTGATTCGGAGGAAACTTTTTCCAATATCTCCCACAGTGGAAGCTTCTTGTAGGTTGTGTACCGCTAGGTTAGATTCTCAGAGGAGTTGGAAGTTCCTTCGTGTGTGGGGACCTTCATGTTCCCAATAATTCAAAGGTTCTTTAGGGGTTCCAGTAGCCCCTTTTGGTCCTAGATGCACAAGTTTATTGTCCGTGCACTGAGACTGTTCATCCTTGCTGTAGAAATTTTCTCGAGCAATCTTTGGCATGTTTCTAAAGGGTGGTGGTTGGAAGCCCTTCTTCTGTTGATTGAAATTTTCCTGCTTCTTGTCCTTCTAGGTTTTTGAGAGCTCATTCCTCTATTTGTACTGCTCAAAGCATAGTCTTTATTTTCATAGCACTTCCTCGAGAGTCTTGGGGTTATCGAATTCAATCTGATCTTTGTAGTATTGTGGCAAGAAGCTTAGGAATCATTGGATCTTTACCTTTTCATCTTTAATGTATGGCACAAACTGTAACAGGCCTAGAAATCTATTAATGAGATCCTCCATGGTCATCTTACCAAATTTCAGTTCATAAAACTTATTGTTCTTCCTTTCATAATAGATTTATGATAAATACTGTTTCTTGAAGAGTTTCTTGAACTTCGACCATTCCAGGTTCTTCTCTTTTAATCCATGGGAGATATTTAGGTCTTGCCACCAAATTATGGCCTTTAGTTTCAGGTTGTAGACTGCCATCCTCACCTTCATGTTGCTGGAGTAGTTTTATATTTGAAAGTATTTTTTGATATCCAGCAACCAAGCTTCCGCTTCTTCTCCAGTCCTGCATTCCCCGTTGAAGTTGGTGGGTTTGATTTTCTTGAAATATCCTTCCAAGTGATCCACCTTTCTCTTTCCCTTTGCCTATTAGAATTTGAATTCCATTTATATCTTCAAGCAGATACTTCTAATAATGTTTGCAGCAAATGAATGGAGAATGAAGATACAAACTAAACAAAACAAACCACATAGGAAACGGAAAAGTATTGCTCAGGAATTTATAGTATTATTCACAATAATAATATCCAGTGTTACAATAATTTACATAGGTAGAATTCGAATGCATGGGATATGAATTAGAATCCTCCAAGTGGATATCATTGTATGTAACTGATTCTCTAACTCAAGGTTTCCCAATCAATATCAGAGGCCAAATAGACAACTCCTTGATGAACAATAACTCCAAGAACCACTGATAGCTAGTTAACTCAATGCAACTGAGTGTGGTAGGCAGGAAAAGCGCTCCTCCCCATGTAACCATGGATTATCCATGCATTGTTAGCGCTAGCTTAACTGACTATGAAGTAACTGATGTAACTGGGGGATAACTAAGACTAACTAGTACTAACATCAACTGACTGAAATAAGTTGGTATCAAGACTCCCAAAGGCTCCTAAAATGTAGGGATTTATCTAGGAGGCTCCCAAACTAATGCATGCACATGCAGTAAGTGGCAGTTAACCTCTAGAAGTGTTCCCCACACTCTAGTGACTAGTACATGTGGTCCCATTAGGCCAAGTGGATGCAATTGTATGAGTGGACCCAATTAATTAATTTAAGGTTCCTAAGTTAGTAAATAATTAATCTAATAGACATTTGACCAAGGGAGAATTAATAATCCTATAACCCCCCTAGAATCCTAACTTGGACAACTGTGGGCCCTGGTATCAAGACCATAGGTCACCAAAATACAATCTAGAAGATAATAAAAAGTCCTTCTTAATACAACTGAGGGAATAGGGGAAAACCTCATGAGAAACCCCCCCCTCCCCCCCCGCCACCCTAAAAAATAAGCAGGAAAATAGCAATTTGCAAGCTATATTTAGAAGAAAGAAGCTTCCTCCTTAGAAAAATAACCTGAGTAACACTGTTGCCAAAATTGTAGCTCTATGTAGCAGTATGGTCCATCGGTGGACCTCTCAATGTACTTATGAACTGATGACTTTGTTTGTTTCTACTCGATGGTGAAGGTAGGGAATGATCAAATCACTGCTTCTGTGGGCCATGTAGCTGATCATTCACCATCATCAAGTAGCACCGACCTGGAACTTTGATGCACCCTTCTGTAGAGAGTGAATCTATGAGGGATAGTGCAACATGCTCATTGTGATACTGGGACCTTGTTCTTCTTTCGTCTTCTAGAACTCTAGCACCACTTCAATCTACATCAAGAATCTTTTGGGCCCATCTAGGTTTAGGCTTCTGGTTAGGAATGGGTACTGGATCTGTATCTAGAATATCTTGAGATTCAGTCTTAGTAATAGGATCATGTTGTATGTGATCTTCTTCATCTGAATCTGAAACCTATAGCACATCATCATCATCAAAAATAGGTGGAGAAATAGTTATGCATTCCTATGCTACTGGAGGATTATCATGCAGCTGATCTTCTTCAAAATGGACAATTCTTTCAATGAAGCATATTCTGGTAGCAACCTTTATTAGTTTGTAAGATTTTGCATCTTTTGCATATCCTAGTAGAATGCATTCACTACTTTGGTCTTGGAAGGCCTTCCTCTTGTCAAGTGGTATTCTAGCCCAAGCTTTGGAACCAAAAAATCTCAAATGAGAGACATTGGGCTTATACCCATGCAGCCTTTCAAATGGTGTGACCCGAACCATTGACTTGTGGGGCACCTTATTCTGCAAATATGAAGCACAATTTACTGCTTCATCCCAAAGAGAAGGAGGTAGATGCTTGGCATGGAAAAGGAATTTTTCTATCTCTTTCAGTGATTTGTTCTTCCTCTCAGACACACCATTTTTTTGTGGTGTGTATGGAACTGAGTGTTCCATTCGAATCCCCTCTGATTCACAAAAATTATGGAAATCTCTTTTGACATATTCTCCTCCTCCATCGGATATTATTGAAATTGTTCTCAACCATAGTTTTAAAACTTTTAAAAGTCTCAAAAACTTCTGATTTTTGTTTCATGAAGTAGATCCAACAATACCTATAACAATCATCATTAAAGGTTAGAAAATACCTGCAACCATTAATGGAGTTTGTGGGCATAGGTCTAGATACATCGGTGTGTATCAAATCAAGTGTAGATACAACTCTATATTCCTTCCCAACATCATACTTCTTTTCTTGATGCTTACCTACCAAGCACCCAACACATACTCCATCGAAAGTTTGGATGGACGAAAAACCTTCAACCGTGTTATCATTGTGGAGCTGCTTCAGATATTTGAAATTGAGAGGCCAAATCTCTCATGCCAAATCTTGCTGGTGTTGTTAGCATGATACAATAAAGTTGTAGAAGGAGAAAAATGTAACAAATGTGAAAACTCATAAGCTTTAGTAGAGTGCTTTGCAATAACTTTCTCTAAAATCTTTCCATTGGATTTTTTTGTGATCTCAACTAAGTCTAAATTGAATGTGACCCTCTTGGGAGAGCCTGTATGAGTCATATGGTAAACAAATAACTGGTTAGTAGCAAGGGAGGGAAAATATAAGACATTCTTGATCTCACCATGCTTCGCTCTGACTGAGCCCTTTCCTTTTTTTGGAATCTGGGAATCAACTCCCATGTGAATGCTAGGCCCCTTTGATAGTGAAAGAGAATAGAAGGATTCTTTGGAGGAAACCATGTGGTTGGAGGCTCCAGAATCTATAATGTATGCTGAGGATGGATAGAGAGTGGATTTCAAAGCATGAAACCTTTTGGTATCTTCTGTCGGTGCTTCTTCATCATGCTTCTTTGCTCTTGGAGGAGAAATGTTGTGCTACTTGAGAAGAGCGGACATCTCATCAAGTTGATTCCTCATACACTGATATTCAAGATGTTATTCCTTTTCACAATTAGGACATAACTTATTTTAAAATTTCTTCTTCTTAGAGCCGGAGGCCCCTTCGGAATATTGCTGATTTTGTTTAGGCTGCGCTGCCTTTGGCTCCTTCTTCTTTATTTTCCCCTATGCTTGTGCTTTGGAAGAGTTAGTAACCAAGAGAGATTGATATTTGGAGGTCTGGATGACTCCCATTCAAATCAATTTGTCTTTTTCCTTGATTAAGGACTCGAGAAAAGAATCTAATGAAGGAAGTTTCCAATCAGGAAAGATTTCCTGCTTGGAATGAAACATAGAGACATATACACAGTACTCAAGTCCTAGTTTGCTGAGTATGGAAAGGACATTCTACTCATCCTTCCACTTTATTCTGCATTGTCTACATTGGAGCACTAAATACTTGAATTTAGAGAATAATTGCTCAATAGTCTCGAATTTGCTGGGATGTAAAGATACCAACTCATTCTCCAGAATGTGTCACCAAAGATCATATTGTTTGTTAAAAAAGATATCAAGATTCTCCCAGGATTTTTTGGGAGTCCTAAATGCTTCTAGATGAAAGAGGAGATCTCTGGAAACATAAATACATAAGTACCCAAATGCTTCGTCACAACGGTTTAGGAACTTGTTTTGCTCTACTGGATGATGAGGCTCAGCCTCCCATCCATGTATGATCCTGTGGTAGCCATGATTTCCCAAGGACATTTGCATATCAATCCTCGAATAAAGATAATTGGAAGTTGTGAGGATCCATGGTTCAGGAGTTTTAGAACTCATAATTGCTCTAGCTCGAAGACTGTAAATACTTCTCACGAGCTACGTAGCACCTGCCAATTTAACTACAATAACACACTAAAACAAATGAATTATTAGAATCATGCTTTTAATCCTAGGATGAACATGTTTTTAGGTTCCATCATGCCCTCTTTGCTTCTCTGAATAAATCCAGAGCTAGCAAATTTTCATAGGGGACTTCTGTGGAAACCCGGCTACTTCTGATGTTCGATGGGGAGAAACAAGCATGAAACCTTCCTGAGAAGGATCTAATACCATATTAGAATTTGAATTCCATTTATATCTTCAAGTAGATAGTTCTAATAATGTTTGCAGCAAAAGAATGGAGAATGAAGATAGAAACTAAACAAAACAAACCACACAAGAAATGGACAAGTGTTGCTCAGGAATTTACAATATCGTTCACAATAATAATATCTGGTGTTACAATAGTTTACATTGGTAGAATTCGAATTCATGGGATATGAATTTGAATCCTCCAAGTGGATATGACTGTATCTAACTGAATCTCTAGCTCAAGGTCTCCCAATCAATATCAGAGTCTAAATAGACAACTCCTTGATGACCAATAACTCCAACAACCACAGACAGCTAGTTAACTCAATGAAACTGAGTGTGGTAGGTAGGAAAAATACTCCTCCCCATTCAACCATGCATTATCCATGCATTGGTAGTGCTATGTTAATTGACTATGAAGTAACTGAATGTATGTGGGGGATAACTAAGACGAACTAGTACTAACACCAACTGACTGAAGAAGGTTGGTGTCGGGACTACTAATGGCTCCTAGAATGTAGGGATTGGTCTAGGAGGTGCCCAAACTAATGCATGCACATGTAGTAAGTGGCAGTTAACCTATAATAGTGTTCCCTACACTCTAGTGACTGGTACATGTGGCCCCATTAGGCCAAGTGGACCCAATTGTACTAGTGGACCCAGTTAATTAATTTAACGTTCCTAAGTTAGGCAATAATTAATCTAATAGACATTTGACCAATGGAGGATTAATAATATTAACACTGCTCGCGCTTGATTCCCAAACTTTCGAGTTTCCTGGGTGGAGCTATCCTTTCTTTCGACACTGTTGTTGGAGGAGCTAGTTAGTTAGCCGACGCTATTTTGAGTAATATAAGCTGTTATTTCAACCTACTATTATTGTCTCTTATCTCTTTTATGATTATATGAATGTTATGTGCATTATTGGTAACCTAGTGATCTTAGTGATTACAACATTGGTTTCGTTACCGGTAGTACACGTACAGATGAAATGACCATTAGTATATGATCTCAGAGAAAGATATTAAGGACTATTGGGAGCATTGGATTGCAAACTATCTGCAAAATTACGCTCGAAGAAACAAGCTGGCTATTTCCTAGGGGAAGGAGAAATTATTCACTGAAACACATGAAAATTTTGTAGAACCAGAGCCTTAGTTTTTGAATAAATTACTTGATGAAAAATTTGGTAGACACTAAGGAACAAGAGTTGCTCCAGAAAATTGTAAGAGGAGGAAGAATGAATCTGTCAGATTCGTTTGAGAAAATCCTAGATTATTTCTGCACAAACCACGCTATGGAAGAGAGAATCTATGTCGAGAGTATCGAAGAGAGATTCTATAACAATTTAACTAAGCAGTTTTTGTGCTCACTACCAACCTTTTTGTTTAAATTCCTAATCGATGGGGGAATAGGGAATATTTTTTAGCCTCATCCATCATTGATCGAACCGCCATTAAATACTAACTGGGAAAAGAAGCAGAAAGCATGGGAGAGGTTTATTGCAGAAAGGGAGTGGGATTACTTCTTGAACAAATAGACATAGCTATCCATGCTTACTAAAGCATCGGGTAGGCTATGGGGGGTAGTTGGTCACATGTCGAGGTAGAGTAGAAGGGTTCTAGTCAACTCAGAGAAGGAATTGCCAGAAATGAAAAGTCAGGAAAAGAAAGAAATAATTCAGATAGTGATGCCCAAAAGCACTCTGGATTTGTACAAAAGAGAGAGAGATAAGAGGCAGAAGAGAAGGGAGGAACGTAGAGAGAAGGCCATTGTGCTGCAGAGAAGAATGAGTGCCAGGGTGACTAAACATGAAAGAAATCAACCAGAGTTGGGTCATGACCGACAAGAAAAGGGCGTCGATGAGGAAGAAGTGTCACCAATGGAGGAAGACCTATGGATCGAGCAACGTGAAGCTCTCCATATTGAGATACCCCAGAAGGTAAGACCTCTATCTCCAGTAAATTCAAACTTGAGTTCTCGAGTGTAGTCCATTATCATGGAAGACCTAAGACTATGATTATCATGGAAGACCTAAGACTATGAGCTAGTGAGTTCAGTGTATGGATTCGACTAAACGACGAAGGAAACAATGTCAATCATCTGGTAATTCATTGGGCCTGATGAAGGAAACTGGGTCACATTCCAATCATACCCGTCCAACCGAAGTATCAACCTACTCTACCTAGTAAATGAAGGAGCACCCCCCTGGAAAACATAGATTTAGGAAACACAAAATAGTCAGACTAGAAAAGGAGAATCTTCGAGCTACAACAATTGTCTTGGACATTGTTAGAGGAAGTTGAATTGGTCCGACTACTTGTCAAGGAGGAACCAACAAATAAAACTTCCGACGAGAATAAGAATTCTGTCGAAACTAGCTGTGAACAATACAGAATCGCAAGAATATCCAACCACCCCCACCACCACCTCCAGAAGAATATGCTAATGCCGATGAAATGGGGCATGGTGTAGTACACATTCCCCTCTATTAGGGTGAGAAGAATCCTAGACGACACTGGTTCGTCTGTGAATCGACATGGGATGCTAACGCTGTAACTATTGAAGATAGACAAATGGCACAGTTCGTTCGTGCCTTACAGAAGTGGGCACTAACTTGGTATATGGAATATATTGAGAAGACACCTGACATGACCAAGGTAGAAATTAAAAAATAGTTTCTATCATTATTCAAAACACCAAATGCAAGACATTTGGTGAGAAAAAAGTTGAAGACGATCGTCTAGAAACCCACAAAAACTGTCCGGGACAACGACAAGAGACGGAAGGACCTATTGAGCCAATTAGATTATAATATTGATGAAAAATTATTAATTTAGTGGTTTCTTGTAGGACTTGTACAGAATATCCAGAGACATATAAGTATGGAAACATTCAAAACATCGAAGAAGTGTTGATGAAAGCACTGCAGGTCGAGATGGACGATGACTATCCAGCACACCCGATCGACAATCGTATTGAGGAAAAGTTGTAAATTATGAAAACATCATTAAGTGAACTAAAAATCAAAGGTCAAGACATCCGGTGCACGAACTGCTTGACGGTCGGCCACACCAAGGACAATTGTCAACAAGACCTAACTCATCAAGATGTCTTATTTGTCCAAACGAAATGTTTCTATGATATTTTGCAAGAACATGGGATACACACAACGAAGGACTGTCCGTTCAACATGAAGAATAGTAAAGATTCGTGATGTGCAATTTATGAAGTAAAAATTCATGCAACATCTGACTTCCATTTGAACCTGAAAAATCGACAAAACTATCATGCAGCCTATCAAACCAATGCTGTCACACAAAATATCAATGATAACATTCCAATAAGTAATGAACAGAATAAAAAAAATGATCAGAAATATGAAGGTTGGAGATATGGGCACCAGTACGACAATTGTTGTGTAGGATTTGTTGGTCAAGGTCAATTCAATGGGAATCATGACAACCAACGTCAATGAACAATTCATTGTTTCATGTGTTATAGGAAAGGCCACCGATATGAAGACTTCCCGTATAAATATCAAACCAAAATGAAATTTTGTAGTAGTTGTGGTGTGGGCGATCACTCGCTAGAGGATTATCCCACCGTACTTGACAAAATAAATAAGAATAAAAATATTAATGTCTTGTCTTGTGTTCATAAATGTGATATAATTCATATAAAGAATTTACATGTAGTCACTAGACAGGGCATGAAAACTAGTAATGATAATCCACGAATAAGAAAAATAAAAAACAAAGATGATTATCCTAACCGCATAAAGCAAAAACAATTATATAATGATGCATCAAATATGTTCCAAGAATTTTCTAGATAAGAAGTAACTGATGATAATTGATAGAATGTATCACATGAAATACTTAACTTAATACACAATGATAAATCAGTCACACAGTTTATTGATCAGTTATATAATATTAAGAAAAATCCTAGTATGGAGAAACAAACTAAAAACATCTGCAGCTTAAATCATAAAGATAAGAGTGATGTTGATCCACTTGTCAACCTAGAGATAGAAGGATATCACATTTGACAAGTTGTTCTTGATTTTAGATCCCAAGTAAATATTATGACAAGGGATACATGGGAACAATTGGGCATACCACAACTAAATGATTCGATCAAATATTTAAAATTAGCAAATCAAGGACTGATTGAACCTATCGGCGTATGGTGCAATGTGGACACGACCATCAAAAGAAATGCCACGAAAGTCGATTTTGAAATTATAGATCCTAAGGAAGGATCCAGCTCTTTCCCAACTTTTGTAGGCCAACCATGGGGTAGGAAGATGAAGGCGCCAATCTCGTTAGACAAAGAATGGATAAAACTCAAAGGAAATGGATAAAAAGTAATTGTCCCCAATCATCCTTCTCAAGGAGAACCTTGGACCGAACCAATAGATGAAGAAGTCGACATTCGACAAATTTACAAGATATAAAATAATGAAGACTATATTGAACAAAATATTTATGGAGAACTTCACCTAGAAAATCAAGATTCAGTCGGATATAATTCGAATAAAGAATTGTACGATTGGGAAATAGAAAACTATGAAACCCAAGCAAGAGGTTGCTGGACTATTCAGGCTATATCAAAAAAATCGACTCGACAATTCTTTTCCATGTCCATCATTCCAAAGATATTTAAAAGAAAAATTAGAGAATACCCTTCTTTAGTGCCGATTAAAACAGAAAATAAAAAGTCTCTCCGGTATAAATAAAGGGAATCACCAATTTTCCATGTTGAATAAGTCTCCAAAAACTTAGGTGAGCATAGCCAACTATAAAGCTTGGTTGAAACATTTACAGGAAAATATGCTCATTGGTGGGACACCCATCAGTCAAGGCTAGAAACGTGGACAACAGTTTCAACATACTTTGTGGAAAGATTCGGAGGGAGGAAGCTAACTAAATAGGCACAAATACCAGTCTTCACACAAGGACAAGACCTTGACAATCACATAACTATATGCTAAAGGGAATGGAGAGGACTTGGGTACAAATATGAATGAACATGGCCACACCTATTCCCATCCACATGATTTACCAAATAAATGGTATAACATGGAAGAAACTCAAGTTGAAACATTCGTATGGAATGAACTTGAAGAAAATTTTACTAAGGACTTTAGATTGATACTGAAAGACAATAAACTAGTCGAAGCAACAAATCAAATAAAATAATTTATACAACCAACTTTCCAAACTAAGTTGACAAAAAATTCCAACCGACCAAAAGCATCATGCAATAACATTGGGTCGAGTAAAGTACCTCAGTCGAGAAGACTTCAATTAGAAAACGAACATACATATGGAAAAATATTTCAGTGGAAAACTTATCATCTAGAGACGATAAAACCAAATAGAACAATACTAAATAATAATCTGAAAAGGATGATATCAACAGGATGACAGCAGCAAACTTCCCAACATCATTTTCATAATTTAAAGAAGGAAGTTGACAAATCAATGAAAGCAAGGTCCCAGAATTGATGGATGTGAAAGTCAAAACCAAAGAAGTCGACATCTCCAATGATGATTGACCAAAAATGGCACGAATAGGAGACTACTAGGATGATGAGCAAACAATAGAAAGAGTTAACCTATTAAAAGAATTCGATGATGTATTTTCCCAAGACTATAAGGACCTAAAAGGGTTAGTATAATAGATGGGTGAAATGAAAATAGATATCAAAACTGATGCAAGACCTATAAATAAAAGGCCTTACAATTGGCTCACAAATACAAGGAAATAGTGAAAAAGGAGATTGACAACATGCTAGAAGTAGGAATCATTTACCCAATCGACTAGTCGAAGTGGAAATCCCAATGGTCGTTCAAGTGAAAAAGCATGATCAAACAAAGCTAAGAATATGTGTTGATTTCCAGGAGCTAAATAAAGTCACACTAACATATCCATTTCCGACACCATTTGTGGATGAAATACTAAATGAAGTCGTAGGACATGAGTGCTATTCATTTATGGATGGATTCTCAGGGTACAATCAAGTCTCGATTGCTAAACAAGATTAGAAGAAGACAACATTTTTCTGCGAATTCAGCTCATTTGCTTACATATTTATGCCATTTGGGTTAAATAATGCACCAGCTGTATTTTCCAGGATAGTAGTCAAAGCATTTCAAGAATACATATACAAAACAATGGTAGTATACTTTGACAACTAGACGATCTACTCCATGTTGAAGGGTCATTACAAGTGGCTAAAACTAATGTTGGAAATATGTCGACAAATCCCTCTTTCACTCAATATAAGGAAATGCATATTTTTGACCCCTATAGGAATTCTTCTGGACATATCATATGCAAGGAAGGTATCAAAGTCAAATTTGCAAAAATAAAAATCATTCTTGATCTAAAACCTCCAGTAAATCCAAAGCAAGTTAGAGTGCTATTAGGCCACACGGGATATTATAGTAAATTCATTCATCAGTACCCATATATGACGTACCCATTGGAAGAGATATTGAAAGAAGACCAATAATACGACTGGATTGGTGAATTTGATGCTTCCTTCGACATGTTGGAGAAAAAATTAGTCGAAGCACCCATCCTAAAGTTTCCAAATTGGTCAGTCAAATTTCATGTACACATTGATGCATTAGGCATAGACATAGGTGAAATATTAACACAACCTGACGAGGATGGGATGGACTATCCAATTGTGTATAGCATTCAAAAACTAAATAAAGCAGACCGTAACTATTCAACAACAGAAAGAGAGGCATTGAGAATGGTATTTGCACTACAAAATATTGACATTACCTAGTAGCTAATCCTTTCATATTATACGTTGATCACCAAGCTCTAAAATACTTGGTAAACAAACCTTTACATCATGGAAGAATATGTCGTTGGTTGTTATTATTCCAGGAATTTGAGTTTGAAGTCGTAGTTCAACCAGGAAGGCTAAATGTCGGACCCAACCACTTGTTGAGAATCGACACGGGGGAGGAACCGATAGGAGTCAAAGACAATCTTCCAGACGCACATCTATTTCGAGTAGAATTTGTACCAACAGAATTAGAGGAAATAGCTCAATTTTTAGAGAATGTTCAAGCACCTGGAGGCATGAGCACTAAAAAGAAATATATTTTAGCAATGAAGGTTGCACCATTCACTCTAATTAATGGATTCCTATACAAAATGGGCTTGGATGAAGTACTTTGTTGGTTTGTTTTAAACCATGAAAGAGAATACATAATGCATGAAGTGCACTATGGACCAGCTGGAGGACACTTCTAGTCGGATACGACTACCAAAAAGATCCAACAGTCGGGCCTATGGTAGCTAACATTATACAAGGATTGTCAAAATTTTGTAAGTAAATGTGATCACTGTCAACGGTTAGGTCGACCCTTACCTAGTACTGAGATGCCTTTAATATCGGTAAATCCAAGTTTAACATTCAAAATTTGGGCTATCAACTTCATAGGACCATTTTGGTACCAGCACGAAGAATATGTGCATGATACATCATAACAGCAGTGGAATATGTTACTAAATGGGTAGAGGAAGAACTTGTTGAAACCTGTTCTAGTGAAGTAGCTACCAAATTCATATATGAAAACATAATTAATAGATTTGGTTGTCCACTAACTTTAATCAGTGACCAAGGATCACATTTTATTAATTGAACTATTGCAGCACTAACAGGGCAGTTTAAAATCTACCATAGACGAAGTACCACTTATCACCCTTAGTCTAATGGAGCAATAGAAGAATTTAATAAAACCCTAACAAGAGGCTTAACGAAAATTTGCAACATTGACAAAGACGACTAGGATGAAAAAATTCCTAGTGTTTTATGGGCTTATCGAACAACATATAAATTATCCACCGACTAAACACCATTTCGACTGGTCTATGGCCAAGAAGCAATCATCCCCATACACTTTCGACAATAGGCACCAATAATAGCCAACATATTACATATTAATATCGAGGAAGCAAAGAAGGATTGACTAATGCAACTAGCTAAGCTAGAAGAAGGATGGCTTATGGCTATACAACATCAAGAAATTCAAAAATAGCAACAAAAAGCATGGCACGACCAAAACATTAAAAACAAGAAATTGTCAGTTGGATATCTTGCATTGCTGTATAACAGTTGAGTGAAAGGAAAACCAAATAAAATACACACACAGTGGATGGGACCCTATATCATTGAAGAAATCAATGCCAATGGATCAGTCCGACTGAGAATGTTACAAGGAAGAGTATTCCAGAAACTAGTAAACGGTGCCCGACTAAAGTGGTATCAAATCTAAAAAAAATACATACATACA
>LPNX010054735.1:195413-245764 GCA_001517045.1 Pseudotsuga menziesii
ATATCAAAAGACGTAGGAGAATACAATTCGATAATGAACATTCTCACCATCGACATACCAGCTATCAACCATATAGTCAACATCGATAAGAGGATAAAAAGGTCCAATCAAGCTATCATGACTACGGTCAGAAGGAACGTAAAAACTAGAGTGCATTAAAAGAGCCTTCAATAGAGCGTCCTTTACCATCAAATCTACCATTAATACTTCCATTGACATGATCACCATCTGATCCACCTATAAATACTATGTCACACGAGGATTTCATATCATTCTACAAAGAAATTGAGCGACAAAATTACTCGAACCGTGAGAGAAAAACCCATGTTCAAGAAGACGACTCTGTAACTGAAAAAATGACATCAAAGAAGACCAAAGCCGTGAATTCCAAAGCAAAGGAGTTGGAATCTGATGTAACTCCATTGGTAAAAATACTAGAAAATATTAAAAAGGAAAAAGTACAGTAAAACTCATGGGCTCGACTCTGGGAAGAAATAAAAAAATGGGCCTACGAAAACACAAAGATGATAAAGGAAGGGCTCAAATTAAATGCTAGCTCCATTATGAACTATATGAACACATCTCTAATGGCAATTTTTTGGGGGACGAAAGAAACCATTCTCAAATTCATCATCAGTCAATATTAAAATGGGAATTTCTACTTTGACAAACCTATTGAGATATTTGGTGAAACCATTTACAAACTTACTAGGCTCTCTAACAAAGGAAAACCTATCCCTGTGGGTATAAAGGATAGATTAGTTGAGAAATTAACTAGAACTCCAACAGGAAAGAACTCCAAAGGCCTGATAATCAGACAAATCAAAGCTTCCACACCCAAAATGGTTGCGAAAATAGTGTCCACAGGCTTAACTGATATAGGTCGAGGGTGTGACCTAAAGATTAACATGTTGGAAGTCATAGAAACAATAGGAGAAAAAGGGAACAACTACCGTTGGGATGAATATGTGGCCGACATGATCAAATATATCTATGAAAAGTGCCATGAAATAGGTGCAATGATCAGGCTTCCATCACTTACCATAGTGATCATCATGTACTACTTGTGTCTAGTCAGACATCCCTAATACCTAGAACCGAACAGATTTCATATGTGGCGCTTCAAGTCATTTTCAATGGCTGGAGATCCATAGGAACTTGAAGAATCCAAAATATCATTAGAAAATTGGTTTTGAAATCTAAAAGTCCAAACAGCCAGATGGAGGGTGCCTCAAAATATCCGAAGATGTCTTCCACCATTAGCACACATTCAACTAGAGCTCTACCATACTGTAGTCTGGTACATGTAGGGAGAAACACCGAAGGAAAAACCCCTCGATTATTACCCAATAATGAAGGATATTTTTAAGGAATTGAGCTGACAATCCAACACCTTGATACCGATACCAACAATGGCAAAGAAAACTAACCAACCAATCATAGTATCGCTAACCGACCAAGAGCAAGAAGAAGATTATGAAGTGCGCCTTCATATCAGCACGTTAACTTCAGAGGATAACTAATAAGAAGAGATAAATAATATTCATATTGTATCTGTACCAACTCAACAATAGGCCATTGTATTGATACAACAAAAATCTATTATCCTGACTCAACAATAGGAAGAGGAGCCTGGAGGAGAACAGACAGACGAAGAAACACAATATGACAGACTCGAGTATGCTATGACAAAGGAGAATATGAAAAAAATAGCTAATGATATATAAAAAATCAAGGAAGAAGAAAGACACTTAGACACAATGGAAGGGGAAGCGCAAACTCATCCTTCTATAGGAATTAGAAAATGACAAAGAGCTACTTTCTAGCACTGTAGACATTCTGGAGGATGCTTCTAGAAACAAGGTACATGTCGAGACACAGTTCAAACGCTTTGTCAGAGAGAAGCAAAACAAAGACAAATTGAAAAGGTAAGAGTTTCCAAAATTTGTGATTCGTGGAATATCCAACAAATCTGAAATCTGTATGTGATTTCGTTTTCCTACATTTATCCTTTAGATGATCTTCGCACCTGCAGATATATCTCAACCTTGTTTTGGATTACACACATTCCCAACCTTTGATCCAATAGATTTGAACTTGTAGTCTATATAGACTTAACGACCGCACCTATAACTGTGAGATGAAAGATAAGGTCATTTTTTTTAATAGATATGTTAAGACAGTCTAACCACTGACCTCTTAGTGTGCGACCGTCCTCTCAATGTAGTTATTTGGTGAAAAAAGAGTTGAGTTGCAACTACATTATATTTTGTTGTTAGTAGAGACCATATAAAGTTACAGCACTACTATTCTGTTTATATCTCTTTAGCATTATCATTCTTTACTTTTCCGTATAAATGTATGTCAGAGGCAAAATTATAATAAAATCATGTTTTCTGTGCATGTGGGAAACCATTCATCATCCAATCTGGTAGGGGAAACCTTGTGAGGATCCCTTTGCTCCAAGGGAACAAATGTATCTTCTATTGAATTTACTCTGAACATTTATTCTCATAAGTTGTGAGTTCATTCAACAACTATTTGAAAATATAATTTTCAATGTTGAGAGAAAAGTCTTGCTCGAGAGAAGAGCCCCCTAGCTGTCAGTAAAATCGACGATTAGATTAGTATTGTGATGGACATGAAATATATACTTTTCATTTTTTCCAATTATTGTGACAAAATGGGATTTAACTCTGCATTCATTTCAAGCTGGCACTAATAGATTTAATAAATAATTCTTGTATACTTTTAATTCCTGCGTGGATAGATTTGTTAAAGAATGCTTCTACAATTTTTGACACCTTGAAAGTTGTGTTTTAGATATTGACCTGAAATTTAAATCATGACCTCTCTTTGCATGACCTGAATGATAGGCGGATCTGCATTTCCCATAAAATCATGAATTTGTAATTTAGTTTTTGGATTCCTTCCAATCCTGCCTGCATTTTGAATGATAGCCATATTTTTAAATAAATGTCTTCCATCCCTTGTCAAAGTCTGTGTTGAAACAGTAGAATGAATTAAGATAATGCTGGATCGGTATATTACATGATTAAATGTTCACATTTAGTTAATCAAAGTCTTTCAGTATGATAAGAAGAAGAATGGATTCTCTCTTTATAAAACTAGGTCCAAATAAGAGCCTATCAGAATATGCCTATGGGTAAGGTTATTTAATGAAAAATTAGGTAAAATAATATATTTAAGGATAGCTGGAAAGGGTGGCTTACTATAAGAAAGCCACTACATATCTGTACATTGGATAAAATTGATTGTTTTCTTTAAGGAGAATTATCTATCTTCCCATTCCTATAACAAGGTTGGAAAGAGAGTCTATGAGAATAATAGAAAGAAGATATGGAAACAATGATGTTTAATATTGTAATTCTCTTAGCCGGATAAATATTACATGATGTCACATTTTTGTGGATGTAACCCATGGGTTGGGTAAACCACTCACATTGGTATCACTCTTATGTTCTCTTGATGTATTTTATCTTATGTGCTCTCGATGTATCTAAACTATGTTCAGATGATAAGGATGGTGTAGAATGTTAAATGATTCCATCTAAATGTTTTAAATCCAAAGGAATATTGTTTATTTGAGGTTATAATATGTTTGATAGTCTAATATGGAATAAAAGCTAGAGTTATTGATTAAGGTCATTGCCTAATGTGTTAATCATTATAAAAATGTGGATCTTAGGAAGGATTGAAATGGCTGACTTTTTTACAATGGAATTATGTTATTTCAGAGATAGCAAGTCTCCTCTTAATGTCAAACACCTTTTCGGTGATTGCTTTACATTGTGATTTACTTTTATCACGCCAAAATTGTAATGGTAGTTGTATCGAAGGTATAAGTTGTCTTTTGAAAAGAATTTTTTTTATCAACTTGGGTGCGTTACAATAACATACTGAAATAATGTAGAGGTTGCATAAATTAATAAAAAACCATTGTCGATCAATTTTTCACGACAATTCGTTATTGTAAAATTGTACTACCTAACACAATGAAGTAGTTGTGTTTTGTGTGTGTGTGTGTGTGTGTGTGTGTGTGTGTGTGTGTGTGTGTGTGTGTGTGTGTGTGTGTGTGTGTGNGAAAAAAAAAAAGGATTGCATAAACTAATAAAAAAACCATTTTCCATTGAGTTTTCACAGTAGTTCTTTACCGTAAAATTGTAATGCATAATACCTTGAAATTGTTTTTGTTTTGTACATATATATACTAAATATATTTGAAAAAAAAACTAAGCAGGAAAATTTAAGGGTTACATATATTAATAAAAAATCCATTGCCCATCTAGGTTTTATAGAAATTCTTTGTATTGCAAAACATAGTGAAGTAATTTTTGTTGTAAATATCTACTAAATATATTAAAAATATATATAGTTGGAAAATTTAACTGTTGCATAAACTAATAAAAAATCCATTCTCCATCCACGTTTTATGGTAAAACACCATGAAGTAGTTTTTGTTTTGTGCATATATACTAAATATATATATTTTTAAATAAGATGAAAAATTTAAGGATTTCATAAACTAATAAAAAAAGTTATTGTTCGTCATTTTTTCATGGCACCTTTTTACCCTAAAATTGTATTGCATAGCATTACACGGTGAAACATTTTTTGGTTTATACTGCATAACATAACACATTGAAGTAGTTTTTATTTTGTGCATATATAGTAAATATATAAGTTTTTGATAACACCTTAGAGAATTTAGATGGAACTTGTACTACATATCATAACACAAAGGAGGAGTTTTTGTTTTATGGCACTCACCGTAGAGAAAGAGATTCACAATTTGATGGAAACCCATGGATTTTATTATGTTGGGTTAAAACTTATAATCTTTTAATATGTATATATTATTCAAATTAATTAAACTGATTTTTTTTAATATTATAATAAAAGATGTGTTGTGAATTACCAAAAAAAATGGTAAACAAAGAATGGGTTTTCTACTCAGGAAATCAAAGAATCAAACAATGAAAAAAAAAACTCAAATCTTAACTTGTTAGACACAACTAAACTGGTTATCAAAATCAAATGTGACTGGATACAAATCCCATAACCTTCTATTCAACTTACCATAATTTATAGAACAATGGGCTGCAAAAGCATGAATAATTCAGATTTCAATTAAAAATTAGCTTATTAATCCCAACAACACAAGATGAGGTGATAAAATTAAGTGAACAAAAGATCCCAAAGTGTGACCAAATTACTTACACTAGTCATTGAAATTGAAAAATGCCTGACCCTTTTGCTACTAGAATAGGCCATTTTTCCAATACAATTAACCACCTCACAACCATCACTACATATGTATGGAACATGACAATAAGTAGACTTTTAATATTTCTGGAATTATTGTCTCTTGCATAACTAGTATTATGTAATATAACCCAAAACAATTTAAAAGTGCACAAAAAAAGTTCCATAAACAACAAGCATATTTTACTCTACACTAGGTGAAGAACGATTTGTGAATAGAAAGAAAAAATATGATACATTTGGGATGATGAATATTATATTTTGGTCAAAAATATCATTTGGTCGATCTAATGAAGACATGTAAAAGTTATAAAAAAATTATAGAAAATTGAGGGGTTTTGGCTCGAAGAAAGGTAAAAATAAGTTATGGGTTCCACGCGAAGAAAGGTAAAAATATGGAGAGATAAATAAGTGTTGGAATTTTCCAATACCAAAAGTAGGGGGGAAAAGAAGGATTAAGTATGAATTTGACTGGAAATCAATGGTGAAGGGAGGATTTTAGGTAACTTTCGGAGGGTGAAATCATTATTTTTTTCCTCCCTTATTAATAAGGGGATGGATATTTGTATTTTAATTATTATTTGTTTAATAAATATTGGACGAAAGTGTTAAAATTTAAAAATAACTTTTAATATTAAAATTCGCCCATTAATTTTTTCTAACTCCCTTAATTTCTCCCATGGGATAAATGTTGCCCCTAAAAATTTTCTTGTTCTGGTTACTATCACTACTTTCACTATAAATTTATATTTTTCATTATTATTTCTAGTTGATTCTTCACTTGAAGATTCAGTCTCATGTTTAGCAAATTCTACTTTTCTTACCTTACGTTTATAAGGTGTAGTTCTTACCATATTTTATTCAGGTTCTTTAATTTTTTCTTCTTTGTTACTATGTAGTTTAATCAGCAGAATGCTATTTAATTCTTCTTGTGCATTTACAATACACTAATTATCTTCCTTTACTCGTTTAATTTATTCCCTTAAATATTTTACTTTTTGTAGGAGTTCGGGTGTGTTATGGTTCCTACTTTCATTTAGATTTACCTAGATTTATCCCTTCCTAATTTTAACTTCTTCATTGTTTACTGAATCATTAGGATGTGATTCTTCTTCAGCAACATTCCCACATCTCCCATGATTTATGCAAAACAATGTTATTCTTCTCCTCCTGTTTGCAAAGAGAGTCAAACCATAAAAATATCGAATAATTTTTTGTTTTTATCAGTTTGAGTGTTGGATTTTTTTGGGCCAATTGTTGTAACCATGCTCTGATACCATTCTTCTAGATACTCGTAATTTCCAAAAATAAAACTAAAAATTCAGTTTATAAATTACTACTCTGCTTGTCACAACATGTTCTCATGTGTCGTAATGTGTTCTTATTTGTTGTAACATAATTTTTACTCGATTGCATGGATAAGTTTTACTAGGTTTGTTAATGGTTGATGACAGGGATGCTCGAAGTTTACTCCACTTTAAATGACAACTTGGTCGCAGCCCTTACCAAATTAATGTAATTTTTTTAAATCACTGAGTTTGCTTTTCTAGGATTAAAATCCTAGACCCATGGACCTAATACTAACTACACTTGTTACGCATATACTTCAAGTTTCAATCCTAAGTTCTAACTTGATTTATATAAGGTATAGCCAAGCGGGTGCAACCTTATAGCTTACATGCAATGGGGCAATTGCATGATGGGGTGACTTATAGCCAAAGTTTAGCCATGGTATAAGAATTCTAATTCGCAAGCTTTACAAGCAAAGGGGTGTGGTGGTATAATGTATGGCTTTAATTTAAAGTTGTATATCATGGGGTGGCCATGGGATATACAAGGTGGATTGTAGCCATGATATGAAAGGTTTAACAAAGGTTTTAATATCATGTATTAATTCTTTGTCATACTCCTCGCTGAGAGTTGACAGCACATCAAGGTATATTTTTTAACATGGCTATTACGCATGTGTTTTGGGGAGGCATTTGATCCTGGCCCTCTATTTGTACTTGATATGATTCAAGAGGTTTTGTAGGATTTTAATGTGGTTTTTACATTGCATTCATTTGGTCTTGAGGGTATATGTTTGGTTTAATGTTAATGGAGGTTGGAGGTTTGTGCTCAACCACTCCATGGTTTGTGCTGCAACCAAACTTACCCTTCAGGGTATGTCATAGATTGTTTGGTTTATGCACTGTAATTTTCAAGTGGTTAATGGCTATGTAATTGACATTACAGTCTCATTCATCCTTGGCTCGTCGTGTGGTTAAGTGGAATCCCAATTACTTTCCTCAGAGTTTGGATAGATACTTTCCAAGCCTACAAGGATTTATTAACACATATGGAAGAAATAGTTATTATCTTAACTCTGAAAATTTGTTACAAAGGTTTCATAGTTTGAAACAGAGTTGACCCATTTGATTCTTATTTGTGCAGGGAAGAGGAAGAATAGGTAAGCTAGGAGAATTGAACCCTTGTCCCTCTACGCATCTAGTAAAGGTAGGATTTCTCTCTCTTTGTATAATTATAAGAATTTCATTTTTTATTTAATGGGGTTTATTATAACTTAGTCATTCTATTCGTAGATTTATTATAACAAATCAACTCTTATCACATTTTTTATTACCCAATAGGCTTATCTAGGATAGTAGAGTATATAAAATTCATAAGATTTACAAGTCCATTATGTAATAAAAATATTTAAGGATAGAGTTACATTTAAAAGTATACTAGTACTATCCTTTACTAAAGGCCTATTATATTTTAAAGAAAACTTCGATTACAGCCGAAAGGCTTAGACATTCTCCAAAATTAAATTACGGTTTAAAGACTCAAACAAAATTTACATAGGAATCAAATAAAACCCCACAGGGTTTTCTAATCAAGCGTGATAAAGTAATCCATAGATTCTCAACTTCTCTATTAGTAATAAGAAATCTTTTAATGTGGAAATACATCATCAGTGTCAAATGACAGTTTTAAGGAAAGATTATGCAGGGTATAATTACACACACACACACACACACATATATATATATTCACAATATTTTTATAATATGGACAAAAGGCTCATTTCCATTATGGTAAGCCACAAGTTGAGTCTAGTCGAATGACTTAAACCATTTATTTAGAATAAGCTAGGGTTTTAACAATAATTTAAAAAACAAAGTAAAACTAGGGTTTTAACCATTTATTTAGAATAAGCTAGGGTTTTAACAATATTATATAGTTACACAGGTCACTCGATCAAAGCACGCCAAGGCTATTTTTGGGTCAAAACAAATCTACGTAACATTATCAAAATCCAAATAGATAAATGTCGTAGCCAAAGTATAAACTATCCATCGATTCCTTCACGCAGTATTAAACTGCTTATTAAAATTTCCAAACCACTAACCTATTAAAAACAAGAGTTTGAATCCCATAAAGCAGGTCTATCTGCAAGTAATCAACTAGTTAGAAACACAAGAATCATTATTCCTTTCACAGTCAACGCAAAAACCCTATGGATCCAAATAACTTCATCCCATTATTCTCTCGAAAAAACTTTACCCTAATTTAAAAATGAACTAAAGAAAGCAATGGCCTCATGGCCTTAAATTTACCAAGATGTAGTAAAAACCCTCACAGGATTTCTTATAACATAAATCAAAACAATTACAATCTAGAGAGTAATATGAATGTTTCAAAATAAATGTGTAATTAGAACAAATCAATAATATCCATCATCTGACCGAGCTAAAGGTACAAAACAGTTAACATTACAGTGATACATTAATAAAAATGTTTAATACATCTTCTCACGTAGGTTAGTAACTTGTTTCATTTATTTAATAATCTTAAACATTTTTTCCACAAAGATCTGTAAGAGCTGGCAAATCCATGCTAAAGAATAAACAATACATTTCATAATAGTACCTTTCATAATCCACAACTCGGGGGAGTTTTTATAGACCAACTGAAAATGCCATAGAAAAAACCATAGAGGGTTTGCCATTCCAATGAAAGAAACGTGGGAATGACTCCAATCCATGAAAATATTGGCCTCAAAACCAGATATTCACAGAGCCACATAGCCACCAGCCATAGTGTCAAAAGGAGTGAGAAGTGCAGAGTACAGGCCTTACCAGAACGATGGTTCCTTTCTCCACAGAGACCCACTCCTATCCATCGCGACAACCACTACCGAAATCTCCTGCACACAAAAAACATGCAGGGATTAAAGAGAGAAAACTACATTCTAAAATCAATGAAGAACAATAAATAAATACAAATGAGACTTACCTTGTATATTCGATGATGGCGACGAAGGCCTTGAAGATAGTTCACAATTTTAACACTAAGAAATAAACAATGCTGGTCGAAAAACCAACTCGAGACCACTATTGGTGCACTTTTAAATTTTGGGGTATCATAAGCTAGGGAAAGGCCAAAGTCCAAATCCGAGAGCCTAAAGGCCAAGAGCCTCGACTCTTCCATATTACAAAAGTAAACAAACTCAGCACAAAGACACAAAATGCTTTGCCATGATGAAATAAACCCTTAGGGTTTTGATTTGACACAAGTGCCATCCAGTTGGAGGCCATAAGGAAATCACGTGGCTCTTTCAATGCCACTTAATTTCTAATGTACAAACCCAAAACTCCTTGGTTTCCAAAACCATCAATTATCACTTCGATGCCATATTATATAATATTCATGATTGTTTTATCATATGGTAAGAGAAGTTTATTTAGTCAAGCGCTTAGGAATAGTTGTTTATCGTTAGCTTAGGAATTTTGTTTTAGCTAGGCTTGTGTGTATTATCAACACCAGGTAAGCGCTCCACTACTAACACCTGCAAAAAGTTACATATGGTTTTGTGTTAACCAAAAGAGCAAAGTAAAACCTGTAACCCATCCTCATAGCATCTTAATAGGGTTAAATAAAACATAACCATCAAGGATACCAACAATAGCTAGCACTAAATAAACATGACATTCTTTCACAACTAGACAACAAGTAAACTAGTTCAACATAGGAGTAAGTTGTTTGGTTAAGGTTATCATAAAAAATTCTTCTTCTTCAATAGTTAAAGTTCTACCTCAAATGAAAGGTTAGATGAAGAGGTTAGTATCATTTTATTTACATTATGTATTTGCAGTTAGAGCTCTAATGATAAAAAAAAATATTATCAAATTTTGGAGTTGTTACAGTATTTGTTACAAATAGAGAAGGAATATCTGTGGGGAGATCTCTTACTTCTAGAATACTACGATTTAAACTTGATTTAGTTTATTTATACCCTAAAAGTATATGTTAAATCCTCTGAGATCTCTCTATTGATTCTGCCTTTGTTTAAACAAGCTGGGTCTGGTTAATAGATTAAAATATGGTATATAAAAAGAACACTATGTAATCAAGTAGATAACTACTAACAACATACCAACTCCTAGAGTAGCCAAATCTTACTTGCTCCAGAACCACCGATTTTGTTTGATGAACCACAAGGAAAATTTCGATCAATGGGCCATCTCTTTGCATCAATAGATTATTTTCCCATCTATAGCATAGTGCGTATTCGATGGACATACTATGTTATAGTATTTTTCCTATGACTTGGTCATTTATGAGCCTCTTGCTCTTTAGGGATCCACAAAGAGTCTTGACATGATTTTGGGGAAGATGTCTCCTACATGAGTTGAGTTCTCACTTAGGAGCTTTAGCCATTTGTCATTTCCACTTGTGGATCAGCAAACACTCTTTTAACATCTACTTCAGTTATGATTCTTATCAGTGTTTTAATTATTCAATAATAATAATCCATTACATTTATTTTGACTTTATTTTCAAATTATTTAAAAAACTAAATGTAATAAATAATTAAACAATACCAAAACTTATATTATTTATAAAAAATAAATTTAAATATACATTAAAATTGATATATTTATATTTAAATAGTTAAAATTATATTAAATAAAACCAAATATTTGTTTATATATATAATTTTTATTTCACTACAAAATATATAATATAACTTATATAAGTTAAGTTTAAGCAACAAAATTAATTAGTCTTTATATGTATATTGGTAAAATAAAAGAGTTATTACTATATAGTGTTTTAACTTGTATTTAATACAATTCTAAAATTAAATAATTTTTTTTAATTTAATATACATCTAAAGTTATAAAATTTGCAAATTATAATGATTATAAATTAATATAGTGATTTTAATTTTAGTAAAAGATATTATATAAAAATAAAAATAATTTTTTTTAATTTTTAAGTTTATATAGATTAAAAGTTAATTTGTTTTATGTGAAATATAAGAATGATTACATTTGTCTCCAAGGTTCCATTTATATGTTTTAAGGTTCTTGGGTGACTGTAAACTTTATATATGGTTGGTATAGTTTTGATTAAAAATTCAGAAAATCAGACTTTTCTTTTGATCATGTACTGGTAAACAGTATTAGTACAGGTAGTACACTTTGGATCCTATTTGTATTTTGTGATGATGACTAATATTTTTAAATGATGCTTGAAAGAAGAGTTTTCTTTTCTTTATGTGGTTGTAAACAGTATAGTATAGTATGGATCTTATCGGTCTAAGTATGGTTTTCAATATTTTTTATAAGTAAAGAATATTATATTAATATATTTTTTTGTTTTAAATAATAATAAAAAATTAGATTTTTTTATGTAAAAAATATTATAAAATTTAAAATTATAATGATTATAAAATAAAATGCAATCAGAACTCCAGTTGTCCACTATCAAATCAAAGTGGAGCTCTAGTTTGCCTACAAGTACTCTTAGAAAAAGTTAAACTTGGAAACAAAATATTATATAGATTCACTGTTTCAAAATACAATTCTAACAATTTCAATTTATTAAAAAGCCATGAAAAATGTAAGGATGACAGTTTTGAGTTGAAAAATGTAAGGATGACAGTTTTGAGTTATGATGAAATTTTGTTTAAATTGTAATTTTTGCCATATTCACGGTTCAAATACAACTCTAACAATTTTAATCTGTTAAAAACCATGAAAACTGTTCCGATGACATTTTTGAGTTATAATGAAATTGTAATTTTATCATAAGAAGCAATATATATTTTGAAAATAGAGTGTTTAACATTTAGCCCAGGGCTATATCCAATCCGAAAGCAACCGTCATTAGGTTCATCATGAATCCAAATCTGATACAAACACGATAAATGCAGAATATTCAATAGATATAACTGCGACTAAACATCCAAAACAATTTCACTGACTGAAAGGCCGCCTCAGTGGTATATAATGATACCTTGAATATCTTTAAATTCAGTTGGGTATCCGACCATATTAAAGACTTATAAGATTCAATCCAATTGGGACTCATTGTCCACCAGGATTCCAACGACTACAGACGATACAAGTTGGGTTGGGTGGGTTGTAGTACCACCGAAGTCCACTAATGCTGTCGGATACCGTACACAGGAGGATGACACGTAGCTATTCTTCGTAAAAATCCTAGCCAGAGGAGGATTTAGACTAAGAAGTTAATTAACTTGTATTTAGGTTCTTGTCATGAGATTTATGGCTTCCAAGTTAGTTATCTCTCTTCATAGTGCATTCATGTTCTTATAGTTTAGTTGGGTCAACTTTTTCAATCTCTTAAATCTATAAATGAAATTTGGAGTTAAGAAATTGATAACAATGGTTAGAGCTTTACTTGTGAAGCCTTAGCCTTGAGCTTCTAGCCAACTAAGTTACATTCATTTTCCTTTGTATTTTTTGTTTAAAAATATAAAGATAGCAAAAAAAAAATTACAATATGATAATTTCTTAACAATTTGCTATGAATTTTAAAGATTCATTTTGATCAATACCATGAATATAAATTTTGATAATTGAAAAAATAAGTTGAAAATTTGAAATATTAAGATTTTATATAATAAATGTAAGACAATCTCTATATTTCAGATATATTTTTGGAATGTATATATATCTATAAATAAAGTGTGTTTTTATATATAAACAGTACAAAGTTCAAATAAATAAAAAAATCAAAGTAATATAAAATTTAAATAAAATAAAAATAATTTCTAATTATTTTTAAAATATTTTTTATATAAATAATTTAATTAATTTAAAAACAATTATATTTTTAATTTATACTTGTTATTAAATTAATATTTTGTATTTTAAATTCGTTAATTAAATTTAATTAAGTATCATCTTTCATACCTGACTCTTACTTCGACTTCTTGTGAAAATTTAACAATCATTCTATCCCTGAATTTTAGCAGTTCATTAACTTCACATATATAAGATTAGTTTAAACAGGCGACTTTCTGCTTTTTTATCCTTTTCGTGTTGACAGGATATTGCAATGTTTTTTGGAATTTCTTGTAATAGTTCACAAATTTACATAATTAGGATGCTCGTAGATGATTTTATTTATTTACTTATGGACTAATTTTAAATAGGACAATTTCATTTTTTTTTAAGTTATTTATAGATAATTTTATTTATTTATTTATGGACTAATTTTAAAATAGACAATTTTATTTGTTTTCAAAAGTTATATGTCAAAATTTGACCAATGTTTATCTTGTTATTTGATTTTTTTCAAAACTCAAATACTTTAATGCAAAAATAAATTTAAAATTCTTTAACCTCGTCAAAAATCAATTTTATACAGAATTTAATATAATTGTTTAAATAAAGACATTTTCCTTAGGTTTTGGGCTGATATTTATTAGTTTTTAGACATAAATTTTATTAAATTTTCAAAACTTACAAAAGCACTACTAGATATTAAATATTATAAGTAGCAGAACCAGTTACTGACAATATTGACAATTCCCGGCATTAAGTCAGAAAAATATTCTCTCATAAGCTACCTGCAAGCTGTCACCCAAAGATGACACTAAGGAGGATAACAAGAGCCCAAAGACATTATCCAAAGCTGGGCTAGGATCTTCACTCTGAGTCAAAGACATGTCTAACAATAGAAAATAACTGAACATGTAAAGTAAGACCAAAATACAGAAGCCCCACAGGCCTAAAGTCCATTCGAGCAAAGCTCTCAAAATAACTGAATTTTCACCTCTTTCAAAGCCTCTCCTTCACATATTTCAGAGAGCATAAGATAGCCTGCAGCCAAATATTAAATGCTATAAGTATTAAAAAAAAATTCTATGTCATGTAATTTCATTTTTATCATAAAATCAATTAACAAACAACATAAATAACAAATTTTGTAAATTAAATTCACAAGATTCTAAATAAAAATTAGCGTGAAAATCAAAATCTTCCCAATCGTCCTTTGGTTAGACGGCTCCTAATTTAACTAGTGAGGAATACTTAGCGAGGAATACTTATGTCTAGCCACCAGGCTTCAAATTTGAAGCCTTCAGAGCCCTTCAAAGACCATTTTACTCTTCATAGAAGGACACAAGGAATTTTACCATGCAAAAAAATTTTAGATTCATTTCCAGCATGTCAATAATGAAATTGAGTAAGCCCGGGTAAATTTGCAGCAGAAGGGCAACTACAAAATTTGTCCTTCCCGGAGCTATCAATGATTCAGTGGGATGTGACTCAGATTTGCCCAAGTGCCCTCAAATAGTAGGATCATGGATGAGGATCTCGGTCCCAATGGGCACTGACCATGGTGGGCCACTATGCTACCTGGTGCCAAGTTCATCTCGATGAGTCGGGACTCTGACTCTGGATTCGATGTTCACTTTTAAAGCATTTAATTGCATTGGCATGCATTACTTATTCACCAACTTCATTAAATATTAGTCTAATAGAATGCCACTGCCAACTTGGTTTTCCATATATGACATCTTCTTGTTCACCGAGTCACCTGATCTCACAACTTACAAGTCACTTGAGTATTTGAGTATATGATATGAATTAAATTCTCATATGATTCATATCCATATGGATGGTGAATTTATTTGAAAACCCTTCGTTGTCAAGGCTCCGTAAGGAAAAAATAATGGTGTTGTTTTTTAGGTGACAACTTACAAGTTGTAATTTACAATGCATTGAGCAATATTTATCGGATTCAAACCTAACCTGGTCCAATGGGTCTGTAAGTTGACATACCAGGGTTTCACATAGTGCCAAACATTTCTATGACCACCATAGGACTGAGATTACAAATCTTTGGTAGTAGGCTAGAAGCACGTCGCCTTTTGTTTGTGTTGATGAATCATATCTTGTATTATTTATTCTAGGATTCCAACATTTATTCCAATTTCCATTCATTTATTGGGGTCATAATCATTTGGATTAGCACTCCCAGTTTCACACAGGCCACCTAGGCTGCTTAGTCTACGTGTCTCATCGGAGGAAGAGGGTTAGGAAGCAGAGACAAAGGAAACTCAAACGGAGTGCCAACCAGAGAGAAGGGTTGTACAATATGCATATAGTCAGCTCTAAAAGAAACAAAAGAACTTTTCATATACCTAACTGAACATTATCATTAGTTAATTTGTCAGGATGCTTACACAGTAACTCCTGTGCTCGAGATGATTCTGAGGGTTGGTTGCATCAACAATGGTTACAATTTGGAGAGGGTCGTTTCCATAATTATACCACTAGTGGGATGCTCATGCAAATATTGCTATAATGTCTCCCCTCCTTACCCACCTCACCTTTTGACTTGAGTCCTCTTCTTCTTCTTCCTCTTCCTCTCGTGGGCTCTCTGATCTGCGTCATGAGCACCTTCAAAATGAAGAATGATCTTTGAAAGTCTCCAGCCACCTCGTGAAAACAATACCCACTTTTCCCTCACCTGCACAAATATATCTATGTTATATAGAAGCAATTATAAAATGATTTTTTTGTAATCATGTGAAATACACAAACATGGATTCACCTAACTCGGGCAAGGTAAACCAGCTCAGGAACGTTGATATATTGGGGAATTGATATGGCGTTGCTTTTAATCGTATTTATGTAGAAGGAAATGATTGTGCAATCTAATTCCTTGATTCTTTTGTGGTGCACAACTCATAGGTGCCACCTACGTCAAGTAGGAGCAAGAGAAGCAAAGGTAGAACGTTGGGTAGGATGGATTGAGCTTCCTTGAACTTAAAGAGATTGATGAAGTCTGTGGCAGAAAAAAAAATTATCCTGGGTTTATAAGTATAGAACAGTCAGAGGTCGAGACTCAGACTCTCAAAACTCCAATTCCATGTTTCAGTGTCTCCCTAATTTCTATTTCCTCCAGAAGATTTTGCAGAGCTAAGCTGCTGACTTTGTTGTCATGAATTTATAGGTATGTACAACATTTTGTACTTGTGTAACATTTTATATATGGATAAATGTTAAATGTCTTTATTTTTGTAGTTCCTTCTCATGTTATAAATTGAAGGGTTTAAAACTTCTCCATCCAAAATGTTGTTTGAAATTTGTAATGTATTATGTGACTGTGCATCCACCAAACTAAGTCTCGAATACTCAATAGATGTAACCTTAAAAATTCAGTATATAAATGAAATCAGAACCAAAATAATGTATACTTTTCATAGGTTAGGACCACAACTTCGTTTGGGTAGAGGAACAAGCAGAAAGAGCCTCGTATTTGAGTTCCAAATATGTCAATGCTCTTTATCTGTCGTGAATTGTAAACATTAGGTTGAAAGAAAGTAAAATAATTGAATACAAATGTTTGAATTATTCCATTTTCCTTAATGAAATCCAAAGTTTGAAAGGATAAAACATTTAACAACCGACACTATAAATGTTGTAGACTCTGACACTCTGTTTTCCTATCAGCCTTCTAATAATGGAAAAAAGAAGAAAAAATTGTCTACCAATATATCTAAACAAGGGATCAATGGACGTTCATGAATGAGCGACTGGGAGTGCAATGAGCTAGCAAAGAACATGGTTTCAACATCTTCACTATCGCAAACATCCCAAACGTGTGTTTATGATTCGTCTTCCTTGTTGACTATGGTAGACAATGGACACCCAACTTGTAGTGATATTTGTTAGAGAATTTTAAGTTCTTCCTTATAGTAGACTAATAAATACTTAGCCTTTCCGATAGGGCTGATAAACTTGATATAGATTGGAGGGACTATCCATAATCCACCTAAAATTGGGGCTTTTGTTTGATCACTTCGTATTGGGTGATAAACCTGATATACATTGGAGGGACTATCCATAATCCACCTAGAATCGGGGATTTTGTTTGATCACATCGAATTGAGCATTTGGGGAGGACATGATTCATTGCTACTGAATTTAGGGTTGATAAAAATCGTTTTTTCACGAAATCATTAGGCATTACATTATGGGGGTTTTCTTTTAGGTAGGACCAATCACACTTGACCAATAGATCCACCATCAAGCACAATCAATCCTCCATTCAAAGGTCCTTCTAAATTCCAATGCCTTATTTTATCGACGACCTAACGACCAACTTTTTCAATGACCTAATAGAGTTGTCCCTTATCTAAGTTCAATAAACTATATGCTCCAGGGACTAGGAGAGTAGAGACTTCTTTATATATGTATGGACTTGCATTAGCTAAAATAATGATAATGTTGTATCTTCTAGTGTGTCTCCATATTTGTATGATATCTTGCTCCATGACATGAATGGAAGAAGATGCCCCAATGGTTGCCAATGTGAATTGTTTGAGGGCCATAGAGATGTAAATTATAGGTTTCCACACAATAATCGAGTGTGTATTATAGTCATCTCTTGTGGGTTCCACGAGGTTGAATAAATAGTTGTTGCTCGTAAAACATTTAGGTGGTGGCCCAATGTTTTTCTTTGTATTTCCGATTTATAATTATTTTGTGTGCATCTTAAAGCCATAAACCATAATAGAACAAAACAAAATTAAAATTAGAAGTTTAAAATACTTGATATTTGTTGGAGAATTTGAAGTGTTTCTATAAATTAGCTAGGATAAGATGTCAATATTGGAGATACCTGGAAATGTTTTTTTATTTTATTTCCAATTTCTAGGATTTGTATAATTAAGGGTATATAAGGTATTTACTTTTATGATGATAACCCTTACATTAGGGAGGCCACATGTATAAGAACATGCAATGTATGCATTCGATGTAAACCATTTCAATTTGTATTGACTTCAATTCTTGCTTTGTTCTCCCTCCCTTACTACAGTCTACCTATTCACCTAGTCTTTCTTATGTCATGGATAGATAGATTTGTTCATGAATAGATAGACTGAACCATTATAGGCACTATGGGCATTACATTATAGGAATTACAGGCACTGAAAGCAATATATAGGGAGAGGAGAGTTTGCTATTACATAGGTAAGATGACATGTTTTTCATGGTGCATTTCACTTAGAGGGGTATATCTCCCTCTTACTATTGTGACTAGTCTCAATCACTATTCCTTTGGGGTACGCACTTATTGCTTCAAAATTATTTTCTTTTCATTTCCAATTTCCAATAAGTTTGTGTACATTCGAAGTTGACCATAAACTATAAATTATAATAGGAAAAAAGAATTTAAAAAAAAATTACCTTTCAATATGAAAATAATCAAAGAGATGAATTCCTAAAACAAAAACTCTTTTTTACCATAAGTGACCTCATTTACATTATTAAAAAAGATACCTCCAATTATTGCAGTGTTTTTAATGAAATCCAGGTTAAATTTTATTATAAAAGGATTAGATAGCAATACAAGATTAAGTTGTAGATTAATCTTTAAGTTTTAATTTTTAATGGAATTATGCCTTCTAGGTTATACTAGAGTAAATGAGCTATGATCATTTTGATTTTTTTTTACATTAAATATTTCATATGTTATGGCCAATAACTCACTAATTATTAAAACATCCTCTTAAATTATTCTTTTATATAGAAATTTGTAGTATTTCTAGGTTAGAATTAGATGATTACATTTATTTTTATAGTTTATAAAAAATACGTTAAGTAATTCACAATTTATTCATTAAGAAAAATATTTAAGATTAATAAATTTATTTTATATTTTTATTCTATCCTAAATTTAGAATCATTGTAGCAATTTAGGGTGTTTGTTTTAATCACAACTTAGACTTCCTTATTATCTAGCTTAACATTTTTAGGGTTTGGGTTTGGTCTTGGTTATATAGTCAACATTATCAATTTCCTAGTTTTCTCTTGAAATGTGTAGTTAAAGATATATTAGTCCTTTTGTTTTGTCTAACCTTTTCAGAAAAATATAAGATGGAATTTTGAAAAGATAATTGTGGAAGCCCTCTCAAACTTCTTCTTGTGCGAGATCCACATACTAGTAAGATCAACATTGAAGTTTGAAGGATACTTTTTCAATGTGTTTGAATAATAATTATATGCACCAAGTTTTGAAAACAGAAATGGGAATCCCTATCAATCCCTCTCATTTGACATCTATATGTTAATAGACTCAAGACTAAAGTTCGAAGGATAAATTTTCAAGTGTTCTAATACTTAGGTTTATTATGGTGAAAACAATGCTTAGGGATTAGGTGGAGTTTGAAATTGAATGTCTAGTTACTCACGAACTTGGTCCATATGGACAAACATATCAATTAGCTTTGTGATGGTATTTGTAACTTTTTTTTGTTGTTAATGGAAATTTGGATTGGAAAAAACTTATGTTTTTAGTGGGAAAGATAATAATCCAATGATTTTAATAGCATCTAGAAAAGTTCATTTCAAAACATGTAAGGTAAAACGTCACTAAAAATTTATTCTTCTAATTTTTTACTTTTATGTTGTTTCTTTAAACCATTGGTTATGGTAATTATCAAGTGGTCACAACAACGATCAACAATTTTAAATCTCTGAGGGATGTACAATGTTAGAAGTACACTAGTTTTAGGTGGATACTTTGGCATTGAACAAAAATCATCTTTTTAGTTTTTGTTATTAATGTTAGGAATCTCATGCCTCATCACTTTTGGCCTTGTAACATAACACTTCTAGTAGTGGAGCTCTTTTAAAAACAATTGTAGACACAAATAAGCTTCAGTACCCCATGAGGCTAATTTCATCTCCAATTTCATATTATGCATTTTAGGTAAGGTCGTGGGTAGTTCTCAACTACTCTAATCACTTCCGCATGATAGGAAATAAAAATTTTCCTTCACAAAATAAATAGGCTAAAATTTTTCCTAGAAGTACTCTTAGAAAAAGTTAAACTTGGAAACAAAATATTATATAGATTCACTGTTTCAAAATACAATTCTAACAATTTCAATTTATTAAAAAGCCATGAAAATCAATTTATTAAAAAGCCATGAAAAATGTAAGGACGACGGTTTTGAGTTGAAAAATGTAAGGATGACAGTTTTGAGTTATGATGAAATTTTGTTTAAATTGTAATTTTTGCCATATTCACGGTTCAAATACAACTCTAACAATTTTAATCTATTAAAAACCATGAAAAACTGTTACGATGATATTTTTGAGTTATAATGACATTGTAATTTTATCATAAGAAGCAATATATATTTTGAAAATAGAGTGCCAGGGCTATATCCAATCCGAAAGCAACCATCATTAGATTCGTGATGAATCCAAATCTGATACAAACACGATAAATGCAGAATATTCAATAGATATAACTGCGACTAAACATCCAAAACAATTTCGCTGACTGAAAGGCCGTCTCAGTGGTATATAATGATACCTTGAATATCTTTAAATTCAGTTGGGTATCCGACCATTTTAAAGACTTATAAGATTCAATCCAATTGGGACTCATTGTCCACCAGGATTCCAACGACTACAGACGATACAAGTTGGGTTAGGTGGGTTGTAGTACCACCGAAGTCCACTAATGCTGTCGGATACCGTACACAGGAGGATGACACGTAGCTATTCTTCGTTAAAATCCTAGCCAGCGGAGGACTATTCAGACAATAAAACAGGCGCACTAAGTGGAGTTTTGTATTTTATTTATATTTTATACATTTTGAGAAGAATAACATGAAAGTGGAGTTCTGCATTTTATTTATATTTTATACATTTTGAGAAGAATAACATGAAATTAGTTTTTGCAAGATCATATCAGATATTTGATTATTGGCAAAGTAAACATGAAATTAGTTTTTGCAAGATCATACCACATATTTGACTATGGCAAAGTAAATGATTATATTTGGTTTGAAATTAAAAATAATAAATAATAATTAAATTTTCTAATCTTTATAAGTCATTTTTTTTAAACAATGAAACCGATTACAATATATTCTGCATTTCTATCCAGATCTTGTATCTTATTTAATAATGGGTTGAATGCATATATTGTATCATATTTAAGAACCGGTTGAATATATGGTTTAAGATGTAATAATAAATATGTTTTAAATTTTTTATCATTTATATGTATTTTATTTAAGAATGGGTTGAGTATGTTGTTATTACTTATATTTTATTTTTATTTTTTAACAATTTTTGTAAAGTTATTTTTATTTAGAGAATTAAATAAATATGTAATTTTTTTAAAATATGTGATATAAAATATATATTTTATTTTTATTTAGTAATTTTTTTCAAAATCTATATTTAAAAAATAATTATTATAATTTTAATATTGTCTAGCTTTTAATATTGATATGTATGTTATTTTCTCAACAATTTGTTATGTACATCAGAGAATCATTTGGATCAGTAAGATAATTATATAAAGTTTGTATGTTTTAATATTTTTATTAGAGTTGGGGATATGGGGTATAAATAGCTTGTAACTAGTAGCAGCTCTAACATAAGACTAAACTCAAGTTTATGATAACATTTAAAGGATTTAAACTAAGAAGTTAATTAGCTTATATTTAGGTTCTTGTCATGAGATTTATGGCTTCCAAGTTATTTATCTCTCAACATAGTGCATTCATGCCCCTATAGTTTAGTTGGGTCAAGTTCTTCACTCTCTTAAATCTACAGATGAAATTTGGAGTTAAGAAATTGATAACAATGGTTAGAGCTTTACTTGTGAAGCCTTAGCCTTGAGCTTCTAGCCACTAAGTTACATTCATTTACCTTTGTATTTTTTGTTCTATAAAAATAAAGATAGCAGAAAAAATATTACAATATGATAATTTGTCAACAATTTGCTATGGATTTTAAGGATTCATTTTGATTAATACCATGGATATAAATTTTGATAATTGAAAAAATAAGTTGAAAATTTGAAATATTAAGATTTTATATAATAAATGTAAGACAATCCCCTATATTTCAGGTGTATTTTTGGAATGTATATATATCTATAGATAAAGTGTGTTTTTATATATAAAGAGAACAAAGTTCAAATAAATAAAAAAATCTAAATAATCTTTAATAAGTAATATAAAATTTAAATAAAATAAAAATAATTTCTAATTAATTTTAAAATATTTTTTATATAAATAATTTAATTAATTTAAAAAATATATATTTTTAATTTATATTTATTATTAAACTAATATTTTGTATTTTAAATTCGTTAATTAAATTTAATTTTAAATAGTGAAAAAATGAAGTATCATCTTTCAGACCTGACTCTTACTTCGACTTCTTGTGAAAATTTAACAATCATTCTATCCCTGAATTTTAGCAGTTCGTTAACTTCACATATAAGATTAGTTTAAACAGGCGACTTTTTCGTTTTTTATCCTTTTCGTGTTGACAGGATGTTGCAATGTTTTTTGGAATTTCTTGTAATACTTCACAAATTTTTTTTTTCAGAGGCGTTCACAAATTTACATAATGAGGATGCTCGTAGATGAATTTATTTATTTACTTATGTACTAATTTTAAATAGGACAATTTCATTTTTTTCAATAAAGATAATAAATTTTATTTATTTATTTATGGACTAATTTTAAAATAGACAATTTCATTTTTTTTTCAAAAGTTATATGTCAAAATTTGACCATGTTTATCTTTTTATTTGATTTTTTTCAAAACTCAAATACTTTAATTCAAAAATAAATTTAAAATTCTTTAACGTCATCAAAAATCAATTTTAGACAGAATTTAACATAATTGTTTAAATAAGGACATTTTCGTTAGGTTTTGGGCTGATTTTTATTAGTTTCTAGTCATAAATTTCACTCAAAACGTAGAAAAGTACTGCTAGATATTAAATATTATAAGTTGCAAAACTAACTACTGACAATTCCAGGCATTAAGTCAGAAAAATATTTCTTATAAGCTACCTGCTTGCTGTTAGTCAAAGATGACACTAAGGAGGATAACAAGAGCACAAAGATATGTCTAACAACAGAAAAAAACTGAACATGTAAAGCCAAGACCAAAATACAGAAGCTCCACAGGCGTAAAGTCCATCAAAGCAAAGCTCTCAAAATAACTGAATTTTCACCTCTTCCAAAGCCTCTCCATATTTCAGAGAGTATAAGATAACAGGCAGCCAAATATTAAATACTATAAATATTAAAAAATTTCTATGTCATGTAATTTCATTTTTACCATAAAATCAATTAACAAACAACATAAATTACAAATTTTATAAATTAAATTCACAAGATTCTAAATAAAAATTAGCGTGACCTTTGGTTAGACGGCTCCTAATTTAACTAGCGAGGAATACTTATGTCTAGCCACGAAAACGTCGCCTGCGCTGTATGTTGCGATGTCTGGTTGATAGCGCGTTCAGCTAAATTGACTTTGACTAAAAAAGTAAAGCCGCATTATTGGAATATAATTTAATATAATTTAGTCAATCGAATTTTACGCGCCAGATTTCAATATAAGTATCCAGGGGATTAGGTATCAACCGCCAGAGCACAACATTTTGTGTCATTGCAGTGCAGGCGAGGATAGGTATGAAGAAAACGATAAGCTTGGCAGTGCTACTGCTGTTATTCATTTTGTTTAGGGGAAGCCAGGCTTCATGTCCCACTGATTTTAACTACGTCCATCAAATTCGATGGAACTCGGCTTGTTGCCAGTCAGGAGACGCTGCAAAATGCTGCCAGTCATTGTTGAGCTTATTTACCGTAGGCCTAGCTCAGCACCTCAAAGACTCCTCCACGTTCCTGTTTCCGGACGACGCCTCGGCCACTGCCTGCCTCAATGATTTCCAACAACGGGTATCTTCACTGCCCACGGCTACTCTTTCCCCGACCTTGGTTCCCTGCTGCCTGAACGACACATCAAAGTTTGTATCCAACCCTGCTCTGTGCAATGGCATACAGACAAAACAGGATTGGAATAATCTGTTGGGCACCACTGCAATCGACTCGTCCTGCAAGGGGGATCTCTCCGACTTAGATGCCTGTAGTTTATGCGTTAATAGCGCTCAGCAGGTTACCAGCAGATTGGTTAGAATGAATAAAAATTTCACAGAGGCTACAAGTCACCCATGCTTCGACTTTGCAACACGCTATGCTGCCGTGGTGAATGAATTCGGGCCGAAGAGCCCCAAAACTGCTTCATGTGCATTCAGATTGCCAATATCGCTGCCCAAAACGAAAGATAACAGCTCTCTCGTTTTAATCTCGACCTCTTCCGGAGCTGCAGTTATTTTCGCTTCTCTTTCAGGGTTTCTGATTGTTTGTATGCTACAGGCGAGGAGGAACCGCAACGCTGCACACAAGCAGTTCCTAAATAGGAACAGAGACCTCTTGAGGGTAACCGTAAGGCCCAACACCGGCGCGGTGTGGTTCAAGATACAAGAGATGAAGGCTGCGACCCACAACTTCAGCAGGGCCAATCTCATCGGTCAGGGTGGTTTTGGTACGGTCTATAAGGGATCGCTTTGTGACTGGCAGCCGGTGGCAGTGAAGAGAATCAGAAACTGCTCTGAGGAAGGGGATGCAGACTTCTTAAACGAAGTGGAGATTATCAACAATATCAGGCACCGGAACCTAGTGGGTTTGAGAGGATGTTGCGTTTCCAGTGATGATATCGCGGGGCACCAGCGGTTTCTGATTTACGATTACATGCCTAATGGAAATCTGGATGAGCATCTCATTGGAGGAAAGTTGAGCTGGCCGCAGCGGAAGAACATAGTGCTTGGGATTGCGAAGGGCTTGGCTTATCTTCACCACGGTGTCCAGGTCCCGATATACCACAGAGACATCAAACCTACTAACATTCTTCTCGACGATGAGATGAATGCTTGTGTGTCCGACTTCGGCCTCGCCAAGATCATGACTAAACATGAAGAGGGAGAATCCCATTTGATGACGAGGGTAGCAGGGACACACGGTTACTTGGCCCCCGAATATGCTCTCTACGGTCAGCTTACAGAAAAGAGCGATGTGTATAGCTTTGGCGCCGTATTGCTGGAGATTATGAGCGGCAGAAAGGCTCTGGACACATCGCTGGAAATGGCTTCCGATTACCTTATTACAGATTGGGCATGGACGCTTGTGAAAGTGGGAAAAGCTATTGAAGTAATAGATGTAAGGATTCGTCACAGTGGGCCTATGAACATCATGGCGAGATTCGTTTCAGTGGGTATTCTGTGTGCCCATGTTATGGTGGGAAACAGACCCACGATTGCGGAAGCTCTGAAGATGTTGGAAGGGGACGTTGAGATTCCGGAAATCCCTGACAGGCCTTTGCCAATAACGCACGGATCTCTCAGCTATGAAGACAACGGAACATAAAATTACAAAGGCTGCTTACTATATTCCTGAACGCTATCAGGAAAGTGGGCGACTGCATTGTGGAGCTCTTTTTTCACAACGGGAGGAATCGAAACAGTTCCATTCGCCTCTGTCATCCTTTGGAGCTATTATTTCACAGTTGGACGAATCAAAACAATTCCTTTCGCCTCTCTCAGGGTTTAGATATATTTTCCAGTGTTTGATCATTTTTTTGAATTTAATAGGTTATTGTGATGATGATATGCTGCATTTAATCCTCTGCTCTTATTGCTTAGTATTTGCCATAGTTGAATGTCGAAGCAATAAGCATCTTACAGCTCATTGAATGCTACTGTGGATGCTTTGCTTGCCATTGCTAGCTGTTTATTGGTAGCCATAGTTAAACTGGTGATGTACGTTATACTTAAGTATTCTTTCATTCAAAAGATGCATAAGGATCTATGGATTTGCATCTCTAATGAGGTTTATCAGAACTAAATTTTAAATTACAGTTTTTTTTAAATTGGTTTTGCAGGATGTTTAAATTTATAAAATTTCGGTTTTGTATGATGTTTATATTTATAAAATTGCTTTTGATATGATATCTTTATATTTGTTTTTGTATGTAAATTTAATATTGTATATTGTAAGGTATATGTGTTTTTTGATGTTTATATTTATTTTGTTTGTCAATTAAATAGGGTAAAGTATATATGTTTTTGTCAATTGTATCATTTACCATTGTATCTAATGGTTGTTAGTTGTTCATAATGTGGAGATTACTCACTTTTAATTATTGTGTTCAATACAAGGTTTGTTCATTATGTGGAGATCACTTACCTTCAATTTTGATTTTGATAAATTAAATATTGCGTTCGATTTGGGGATGTTGAAATTAATATTCTTGTCTGGACATTGAGAGTGTTGTTTTTGTGCTGCTGGACTCTATTACATGCCGTAATGGCTGCAGTTCTGATATTATGTTTTGACTGTTAGTAGTCTGTAAGCTGCTCTTGTCAGGTCACTGTTACATTTCTCGAAGCACCAACAGACATATATCCCGACTCTCCCCCAAGGCGTTTGAAAATTGAAACTTGGGGTTTTGTCAACAATGGGAGGCTGTTCACCTTTTGTGATCGAAGCAGATGACGTTCAGCGTTTGTGTAAAGAAGCAAGTCTGTCGGTAGTGCAGTATCTTGCTACATTGGGAAAGCCTACTGAACGTCTAACAAGGGTTTCCATCTCCAGATTTCATGTTGGAGGTGTCCGCAATGGAGAGAGCGGACGCATCTTCCAGGGAGTAACCTTGAAATTTGAAGGTCTTCCTCTGAATCATTCTGTTAATTCTGAGCACTTTCTGGTAGCCAATGCAGCACAACACAGAGAGCTCCAGCTTAGATTCATTGCAATCTCAGGCATTGCAGGCAATTTCTGAAAGAATTATGGGGTGTGCCTGAGATTAACATATTGATAGGTTTTGAGCATGCCGAAACCCAATCTTTATTGTATTTCGTTCCCCAAATATTTGGTCCAGTTGATTTGGAGGCTTTTGAACCTCACTTCAATCACTTTGTTTTTCGGTCTATGAATTGAGTCCTAAGTTGAACTTTTGTAATGATGATGATATAAAGCAAGATCCATTGAATTTGTGTAACAGTGATGGAGATGTAAAGGAGGAAAGTATCCACAACTTTTCACGCTCTCATGATTTGTATCAACTCAATGTAGCAGGAGCTCTTAAAGCTGCAAACTTGTCACATGCTCCATATTGTAAGTGTCATTTTGGAATCGCTCACATGGCAAACAAAAACGAATATTTGTACAGGATTTTATGTTGAGTCTGCAACATTCAATCCAAGCTTTTGTCCTTTGCAAGCAGGTATCACTGCATTCATGCCAAGCAATAGTGTACTCATTAATCAAACTAATAACTACAAGCAATAATGTACTCATTAATCAAACTAATAAAAAATTGTTGCTGTAATCAATAATCAAACTAATAAAAAATTGTTCGTGTAAACAATAACGTACTCATTAATCAAACTAATAAAAAAATGTTACTGTAATCAATAATCAAACAAATAAAAAATTGTTCGTGTAATGTCTAGAGGACCATCTGAGCAGAACAACTTATGAAAGCTATAGACTAGAAAACAAACGTTGCAACACATGTGTATGAAAGCTATAGACTATACAAAACAAACATTGCAAACATGTGTATGGGAATGAAAACAAAAGTTGCAAACATGTGTATGAAGAAGAGAACACAATATACATAAATGTTGATCTTGTTTTGGATAAAAACTAGCATAGATTCATCTAAAAGGGATCTATCAAACATAGAGAGATCAAATCTTTCAAAGTGCAAGTAAAAATGTGTAATATAATTTTTATGGTTTTAGTTTATTTAATTGATGCTGTTTTATATATATGCAATTCTAAATAATTTAAATTTAATTTAAGCGTGGTACAAATAAAATCAAACTCAAAGTGATATAGCTAAAGCTTTAGGCTAATTGTTTATTATTGATGTATGTAGATATGATTTATAATTTATATAATATTTAGTAATATATTATACATAATATTTTTTTAAATATATATAATTAAAGAAATAATTATTATTAATTAAAATTAATAATATAATATAGAAATATAATTTAATAAATATAAATTTTGAAAAAAAATAATTAGAAATTATTTAGATTTTTTCATATCTTAATTATTTTCAAATGTGTATAAATGATTTATTAATAATTATTATTAATATAAGTTTTTATATTAGATATTTATAAGATGTAATAAATCTAAACTATTATTAAATAAATTAAATAAATAAATATAAATTACATAATAAAGACATTTATCATGATAATTAAATACATAAATGAGGCGTTCATACTATTAACATTTTAACAAATTGAACTATTGAGTCCTTTGAGGGGTGCAGGGAGGTGCTGCTAGGGTTTGAAAGACTATTTTAGGAGTTTCCTCCTAAGTGGTCCTCCTACGCTGCCTGGCCTCTGTGGCCCCTTGGGTGCAGGAGCGGGAAGGCTCCCTAGGTGTGAGGGCATCCCTGGGAGTTCTGTAGATGGAAGAAGGGTCTTCAAGGCCTAGCGGGCTTGAAGGCGCGAGTCATGCCGACAAAGACTAGCGAGAGAGCCAGTTCGCTAGCCGCAAGACTGGATCGGGGGGCTACCTTCCGAAAGCCCCCACCATCCCCATAGTTCATGTCTGCTCTGAGAAGGTTAGGGGTACGATCGAGCTCTGGAAAGAAAAAGCTCTGATAGGTAAGTTTGTGGGGATATGACCCAAGGAAAAGGATCTGATTAAATGGATCAGCAGCGTTTGGAACCCTAAGGGCCACCATGATTTGCAGCTTGGCTCAAAGGGTTTCTTCACGATCATCTTTTTTTTTTCTGCTGGGCTGTACCTCTGGCCATGGAAGGAGCGTTTCAGCCCTGAAACATAGGACTTGACTGTGGCCCTAGTTTGGATCCGCCTTTTCTCTCTTCCTTGGGAATACTGGGATCCTGATACCTTGAGAGAAATAGGGAATGCCCTGGGTGATTTCATTAAGGTATCGGAGCAGACGAAAGCCCAGAGGTATACCTCCTTTGCTAGGATTTGTGTTTACTTGGATCTCTCCAAGGAATTGCCAGAAGCCGTAAACCTAAGTTGGGAGGATGAAGAGTGGTTCCAACCCATTGACTATGAGAAAATACCTTTTAGATGTAGGCAATGCCATGAGTATGGTCACTTGGGACGGAAATGCCCATGATTGGAGGTCAAGACAGGTCCATCTGACCCTAGCCAAGAAAAACCCGCAACAACGCAGGATGGATTTACCCAGGTTAAGAATCGAAGAAGGAACAAGGCCTCAGGGCACTCTAAAGCCAAAAGAGATGCGCCGGCGCGGGAGTCCCAGTCTAGGAATGCTTGGAGGAGGAAGGCTCGCCTAAGGGGAAAGAATGTGATGCTCAGCCCTCCAAAGCCCCAAACCCTTTGGAAGGGGTCGAAGCCCAGCAGATGGAGATAGTCGAGGAAGATGACAATGAGGAAATGGAGTTAGGAGAACTAGACGTGGATGCGATAGAAGCAGAGTGTGGAAAGAAGGGGAAGGGTTATGTGTTCAGACGACAGATTGAACTCCTTCAAGAAGCTATTATCAAGGCAGGGGCCCACCCGAACCTGGGGGTTGACCCTGATCCCCTTACCGGGCATAAGCGGAAGCCTCTAGAGGAGGAACAATGTAGAGGAAGGAAGTCAAACAAGCAACGCATTGCAGAGATAGGAGTTAAACTAATCGAATTAGGCCAGTATCCTATGATTAGGGTGGCCTTTTCTGAAGTGTTCAAAGTTTCCCAATGAAGGTAATCTCCTGGAATATTAGAGGGTGTGGTAACCCCAGAAAGTAGAAGACTATTGATAGAAATATTAAGCAGGAGAGCCCTGATATCCTCTTCATCCAGGAAACGAAATGCAGTTCTAAGGGTATGGATAAAATAAGCAGTAAAATCTGGAAAGGTAGCCTGGTGATGGCCCTAGATGCGTCGGGATAGTTTGGAGGTGTAGCAGTCCTCTGGAATCCTCAGGTGGTGGAGCTCTCGAACTGGAGAGCAAATAAGTTTTCTCTTATAGCAGATTTTCGCCATCTTGTTACAGGGATGAAGGGAACTTTGGTAAACACCTATGGCCCTAGTAGCTTCCCTGAAAAACAGGCCTTTCTCGACTTCCTGGAATGGGTCAACAGACAAGCGAAGGGAGCTAGATGGGTAATGGAAGGGAATTTCAACCTCATAGCCAACCTTGGGGAAAAAAAGGGAGGTCGAAGATCTTTGGATAGATATCAAGAGGCCTTTGGGGCCTTCCACGATGGCAGTTCCTTCGTGGACCTGGAAACCAGTAACGGGTGGTACACTTGGAACAACAAGCGGGGGCAGTGAAAACCTGGTTGCTTCCTGCCTCGACAGGTTTTTGGTCTCGGAGCTCCTGCTTCAGGAAACAGGAGAAGTTATGACTGAGGTCCTCCCGACGGCTTGATCTGACCACTGGCCCATTTGCCTTTGATGGGATTGGTCATGCACCAAGATGGGGAAACCCTTTCGGTTTGAACAATTCTGGATGGAGAATAAAGACTTCAAAGACCTCGTGCAGCAATGGTGGTAGGAGCTAGTCCCCCCATCTGGCACAACAATGTACTGCTTCCAAGAGAAACTCAAATCTCTCAAATCCAAAATCTGTACCTGGAATAAGGAGGTGTTTGCTAACATTTTTGAGGACAAGAAAAGGCTGATTGCTGACCTGGATCAACTAAGTCAAAAAGGAATGACAGAAGGATGGGACATGGACATGCAGAAGAAAGAAAAGGATCTATGGGGGCAGCTGGAAGCCCGGGAAAAATAGGAAGGAATATACTGGAAACAAAAATCCAAAGTTAAATGGCTACAGGAAGGAGAGAAAAACACCAAGTTCTTCCATAATTTAGTCATTCAGGATAGTCATTCCTCAAGGATTGTGAAATTTAAAAAGATGGAAGGGGGTCAAATAGAGACACGCTGAGAAATTGAAGAGGAACTCAACCATTTTTTCACAGATATCCTTCATGAAGACCTCCCGGACAGGGAAAGAGATATAGCTCAAATTACAAGGCTAATTCCCCCCTCGGTCACTAGGGAATACAACGAAATGATAATCCAACCAGCATCTCTGCAAGAAGTGGAAGAGGCTGTAAATCAGATGGCGCTAGGAAAAGCCCTAGGCCCAGACAGGTTCACCTCCAACTTCTTTCACTACTTTTGGGATATGATTAAGGAGGAGGTGGTGGGAATTGTAGAGGAATCGAGGAATAAAAAAGGGGCGTTGAGAGCTTTCAATGCCACGTTCCTCTCTCTCATCCCTAAGGAGTCAAGGGCAGATCGCCTGGATAAGTTCAGGCCTATAGCCTTGTGTAATGTGATCTATAAAATCATCTCGAAAGTTATTACCAACTGCCTGAAGCCTCTCCTCCCCTCTCTGATCTATCCAGAGCAAGGGGGTTTTGTTGAAGGGCACCAAATCCTGGACGGGGTCATCCTAGTTCAGGAAGTCTTACATTCCCTACAAAGCTCAAGGCATCCCGGTATGATGATGAAATTGGATATTTCAAAGGCTTACGACAAATTAAACTGGGACTACATACGCAGAATGCTGACTGCCTATGGTTTTTGTCAGGACTGGGTGGATTGGGTCATGGGGCTTATCTCCACCCCTTTCTTTAGCATTCTTCTGAACGGAACTCTGACTAGTCCCTTTCAATCGTCCAGAAGTCTTAGGAAGGGAGATCCCCTCTCTCCCTTCCTTTTCATCCTTATGGATGAGGGTCTGAGCCGGCTCCTACAGTTTAAGGCGGATCGTGGTGAGCTTCGGGGCATTTGGCTGGTCGATTCTTTGGAGGCTCAAACCCATCAATAGTTTTTTGATGACACTATGCTAATGGGGCACCCTTCAGTCCAAGATGCTCGTAGCTTCAAATCCTGTCTAAACCTTTTTGCCAAAGCCTCTGGTCTTGCTATTAACCAAGCCAAATACCAAGTCTTTTTTCTCAATACTGTCCTAGCCACCCAGAGGAACATTCTTCGAATCCTCGGGTTCTCGAAAGGTTCTTTTCCCTCAAAATACCTAGGAGTTCCCATGAGCCCGCATAGTTTGAAGAGCACGTCATGGATAGAACTTATTGACATGATGAAACAAAAGCTCAGTAGCTGGACCCTTAGACCCCTGAACATACCTAGTAGGCTGGTCCTGATCAAATCGGTCCTTCAAGTGATGCCTATCTACCTGTTCTCAGTCCTTTCGGCCTCGAAATCCGTTCTTCATGAGATCAGGCGTATTCAATTCATTTTCCTGTGGGAAAGCAGGGAGGACAAAGAAAATTTTTCCTTGGTTAGCTGGGATAGCATACGTCAACCAAAATTGAAGGGGGGATTGGGCCTAAGAGATTCGGAACTCATGGCCGAAGTCCATGGGGTGAAAGTTTGGTGGCGATGGGTCTCCCACTCTTCTGAACCTTGGGTGCGCTTATGGTGCTCAAAATATGGCTCCAACAGACCACAACGGCAGTTAATTCGCTTCAACGAGGAGCAACAGGGCTCACCTATATGGACAAAGGCGAGAGGTGGAAGGCAGTTGGTCCAAAAGAACAGCTTCTGGGAGATCGGGGATGGAAGAAGTGCCAGGTTTTGGGAGGACTCATGGAACCAACTCCCTCGTCTCAGCGACGGCCCAAGATGGGCCCCAATTCAGGAATGGTTTAGGATGGAGGGTCGTTATCTGGTTCACCATTTTTGGCAGGATCATTGTCATAATGAACGAAGGCAGTGGATCTTCTCGATCAAACCTGACCAAATCGAGGAGGATGTCTGGAAGGCCTTCCAAGAGGAAATGCGAGGAAGGAGCATCAGACCCACAGAGGGACATGATGTCTTGAGATGGGGCTATTTGGACAAATGAGTTTTCAATATTAAAGAGGCATACAAAATCCGAATTAGGAATGATGCCGAGATTGGGGAACTATGGAAAAAGATCTGGACGGCAAACTTATGGCCTAAGGTCGCCACCTTTGCTTGGATGATGGTCAAAGGCCGCATTCTCACAGGTGAGAACCTCAGGAAGCGCAAACTCCAGGGCCCTTTCAGATGCTGTTTATGCTTGCAGGAGGAGGAAACTACAAACCATCTCTTGGATAGCTGCCTGTTTGATGCAGCCATCTGGGACAAGGGAGCGGTGGGTTTCAGAAGAAGCGATAGGCAAAGAGGCCAATCGGCAAGAACCCTGGTGGAATGGAACCAAAAGATGTTCAAAAATAGAATCATCAGGATGATTTGGAATGCCTTACCTAGGATGATCATGTGGTGCATTTGGAAGGAGAGGAATGGTCGTATCTTCCGGGACAATCGCTCCAGCCCTGATGAGGTCTGGAAGTTGGTGTGGAAAATTTTTCTTTCCTCCATCAAAAGCATGCAATGGCATGATGAAGATAAGATAATACCCGCTGAGGAGATCCATGTCAGGGAATTCTAGGGTCTGGATAAACCTCAGTTGGATGGGATTCGCATACATAATAGGATCCTGCAGCTATCTAGCCCAAGGTATTAGTCTCCGCCTCCTCCCATGGTTTTCAAGCTTAATTTTGATGGTGCCTCCAAGGGAAACCCAGGCCAGGTAGGATTCAGTGGCCTGTGCAGAGACTATCTTGGCAGGATTATTTTTGCTTTTGTGGGTGCCATTGGTTGTGATTCCAACAACTCCACAGAGCTTGAGGGGATGCTCCAAGGCTTGCACTGTTTGGTGCACAGTAATAGTTTGCCGACGATAATAGAAGGAGACTCCCGGATCCTGGTTGAGATGGCTCTTCGGTTAGCGCATGGTAGGCAGAGCGACCAAATGTCGACCAGCTGGCAGATGGCCAGCCGTGTGGACGAACTGTAGGGCATGATCCATGCCCACCCCGCAATCTCGTTTAGCCACGTGAGATGCGACGCCAACAAGGTGGTGGACAATCTTGCGAACGTTGGAGTTGAGGGTGAGTTGGAATTTCAATGGGGCTCGCTGGACTCATTTGGTGATCATGTTTGGGTTCATAATTGTTGATAGTTGGTGGCGCAGGATCACATGGGAGATTCGCAGCTGAGACGCCTGAGTGATGCGATGGAGGTAGGTGACAAACAGTGCAAGCACACCATGACGGACCGACACCAAGATGAAGGCGAGTGTTAATGAAGCCATTAAGCGAGGATATAGGCGGTTGTCCTTGGATTTTATTTCTCCTGTCACGAACGCAGGTGATATGACGGATAGGGTAAGGTGTGCCGAGTGACTTGACAGGGCCTTCCTTTTATTTAGAGTGTCCCTCATGGAAAGTGGTACGAGGGAGGTGGTTTGTTACAGCTCCATGACATCGCCCTGGTACGAGCCTGTTGCAGCAATGATTCCTCCTTTCCTTTCTTATTCTCGGCCATGCTGGGTGATCTGTTACCACCGTTCATCCTTGCCCCCTGTCATCTAGCTCCTCTGGTTTTCTTTGTGGCCTCCTAGTCTTGTTTTGGTGCAGATTTCGATGTTCCTTTGCCCCCGCTCCCTAGCACATAAGTCCCTCCTGTTGTGAATGTCCTCGCATGGTCAGTTAGTCAAGGGCAAGGCTCGTAGGGACTCCTCATCTGGGAAGAATGCTGCGAGATCAACCAGAAGGGCGACAAGAGCCCAAATTCGGGCCCAAAAGGAGGCGGAATTCTTCAAAGACAACATCCGGCTGAATATTCACCAAGAATTCGAAAATAAAGTCGAGGACCTGTGGACTAAGGTGAAAAACATGCCTAAGGAAGACCTCCATCGGGAAGTGGCGGACTGGGTCTTGGACCCTTGCTCCACTACAGTTCGCGCCGCAGCTTATGACCGCCTTCTCATGCAATATTGGGTAAACATGAAGCTAGTTGTCCATTCTTATACTGAGCGGAGAGCGAAGATGGCGGGGGATGAGGAACCTCTGCAGGAATGGAAGCAGCACAATGGAGAATGTCACCTCATGCACTAGAAGGTGGATATTTTAGCCTCTCGTCTGGGCATCTCTTTCTTTGCGGCCGGGAAGGATCCTAATGAGGTGGGCCGTCCATGTGAATGCTGTGGTCAGTGAAAAAAGAAGAAGAGGAGGATCCTATCTCCTATAGAGGCGAGTCTGGCCCCGCCTGTTGTGCCTTCGGCTCCAGCTCATCCTATTGGGTCCTGCTTGCCCTCAGCCTTCCAAAAGCAGGAATGATACCTCAGCTCCCTTGAGTAATGGTAATTTGGTTTGCTCGGTCTCTTTTAGTTTTGTCCATGGTTGGGTCTGTAATTGGTTGGCTTAGATAGCCTAGGTCTTTGTGTCTGTACTCCTTGGTTCCAGTTTTAGTCGCGTTGCTTTTGAATGGCAGACTCAATTTGCTTAATTGTAATATTTTGGAAAGTTGGGCCTGCACGATATCTATATCCCCACACTGTCCGAGTTTTTGGCCTCTAGAATGCATGCCTAGCCATGCAGAGTTTTTCTCCCGGCTTGTGGACTGCTAGACCAGTCATGTTTTCTACTTTGTAATGGTTTCCAGTTGCTGTAATATAATATTTTATTAAAAAAAAAATACGTAAATGATATTTTAAAAATAAAATAAAGTCTAGATAAAGGGTTTTCTATTCTTGAAATCAAACTATGAAATGAGTCTAATTTTCCACCGTCACTCGAATAAATATAAGGTGCACTTCTTACACTTACCTCCACATAAGTTTTAGTTTGTTTAAGTAGACAATGAATTGTACATTACTTTTAAATATTTATATTCCTCATTGTGAATTTTGTAAATATATTTGCTTTTGTTTGAATTATGTACATATTTGTTTGTTTAATATTTATGTTTAAATTTTAATTTTTAAAATTTTAATTTATTATTTTTAATAACTTATTTTTTGGGGTTTTAGGGAAATTGATAGTTATAAATTTTATTAGTATTTCATTTCAAAATAATAATTTTTTATTTTTTATTTTTGAAATTTCTAAAAATGGATAGTTATAGTTTTTATCCTTATTTTACTTGAAAACATTAATTGTTTATTTTTTAAATTTTTATTTATTATTTTTATAAACCTAGTTTTTATACATTGGAAAATTGATAGTTATAAATTTATCCATATTCCACTTAAAAATAATAAACACTATGAAAACAAATAAAAATAATAAATACAATGAAAAAGTTCATTAAAATATTTAAAGGGATCCATGGAAAATAATAAACACCATGAAAACATATAAAAATAATAATTTTTTATTATTTTTGTTTGTTTTCATTATGTTTATTATTTTCCATGGATGTCTTTGGATTTTAGGGAAGTCCAAGAACCACTATATGTTTCACGACAAGCCATAGTAGATACTCTTGCACATATTATTAAGCATAATGTATTTGATTATCCTATGCCACCTGCTAGCACAAGTAGGAAGAGAAATATTGGAAGCCCCTCTATCATCACTTATTCCTCTGGTTTTTTTGATGGAGATGCCACTGAAAATAATGGGGGTGCAGGCATCTTCCTATTGGCCAGTCATTTACACCATTATCACATCAAACTGGGTTGTGGATCTAGCACAAATACTCGTGCAGAACTCTTAGCTCTCCGGGCTCTCCTATTTTTTGCAAGGAAAATTGGGATTCAAAGATTACATATTTTTGGTGACTCCTTGGTGATCATCAATTGGGAAAAAGGTTGCTCATCTCACGTGCTCATCTCTTCACTCTCTGGACCTAGAGGCTTGGTGCTCTTCCATCTTTGCTCTGTCAGCTTCTTTCACTTTGATTGATTATCAACAAGTCTATAGAGAGTATAATGAGAAGGAAAACCTATTATCCAAGGAAGGTCTCCTCATGGAGACATGCCACATGTCCTTTATGGAATACCATGAGAATCTGATCATTGGATCATACAATATGCAGTTATTTTGGGGAGTCATCTATCACATTGAACTTATCTTCTCTTGGATTGTGACTCTTTAAACCTTCTGGTTTGTTGTATCTTATGGACTACTGGTTCCACCCTCCTGGCGAACCATGTGTTTCTCACTTGAGACCTTCCTTGGGCATCATTTTTGACTTCTCGGTGTCTTCTCTAAATGACTACAGAGTTCTATCATGTATATCTTCTGATGTTTTGAGTCAATGTTGTTTTAGCATAGAGCAGACTGTTGATTTGTCTCTTGAATGGCCACTTGTATGGAATTTTTTATGCTATAATATGTTGCCTTTAATTCACCATGAATATCAAGGAACTGTTATTTTTTGTCTTGAAAAAAAAAAAGAATGAAAAAGTTATCATTAAAATATTTAGAAGGAATCCATTGAAGTTGAAGTACGCGTTGAGGAGATCCTCGAAGTCATACAAAATTTATTTCCCATTTGTCGAGGTTGGAATTTGCCAAAATATATTTTTTAAACAGTTTACGAGGACATGTTTGGATTCCAAGGAGAAAGCGTGCAAAAGGATGTTGACATGAAAATCAAACTTAGGCCACTTAACACAGCGAACAATATTCAACATGCACTAGAGTAATAAATGTTGCGGGTGCATCATTGTGGGCTGTTGGATCTCAACCTATTGAGATCCAACCACCCACAGTGTAGGAGCTACAACATTTATTACTCTACTACATATAAAATATTTTTCACCACTTAACACTATCATACCCAACAAATCGATATATGAATATGAATATTTATGTCAATCCTCCTTGCGAGGGAAAGCTTATGAATATGAATATTTATGTCAATCCTCCTTGCCAGGGAAATCTTCTATTACAGTCATATAGTAATAGAAGTTTTTTGCATGAAGGATCGATACAAATATTCAGTTTTACTAATATAAAGTTGTTTTTTATTGTGAAAAAAAACTTCTATTACATTAAACTTATTTTCAAATTGAGATCAATTTTAAGAGCACATAATTTTTTTTCCAATCATTTAGTATCTTGGGCTAAAAGAAGTAGGCAATCTTATAAAAAAAAAATCTAACTATCAAAAATATATTAATATTTTATTATATATTATTTATATATTAATATTATATTATATAAATTGTTTAATTGTGGTGATATATAATTTTTTATTCTATATTAATTAGATTTTTAGTAGAACTTAAAATAGTGTTTATTGGTAAGCTTTTGGTTTAAACAAGGATCTAAACCCTATCCTAGTTGGATGTTCTTATGCCATTCTACATAGTAACCATTTTTATCTTTTATTATAATAATTCTTAGAAGCCCTAAACTAGGTACATTCTCACATATTTCATTATTGTTCTCTACACGTTTAATATTTATAAAAACAAGGATTTATATACCCAGTGTTACATTATTTAACAACAATAAAACTTGTTGAGATTGAACTATGTATAATGGGTTATAAAACTGTATGCATAGGCATTCATGGGGTTTTAACAAATCTCTTGTCCTTTGTACTAGTTCATTTGTTGACTTAAGTGTGATAGTGATAGCTGGAGTACGAGTCATAAACTCGTCTCCTTTCAGACCATGGGAGATCGATCCAAACGTCATCTATTGGCAATATTCGAGTAGGAGATCGATCCAAACGTCAGTCCATGGTTGTGTAGGAGTTATCAGTGGTATTCATAATAAAGTAGTAGAGTTGCAATCCCAATTAGCTTCCACACAAATAGAGCTGGATAACATTAGTGTGCAACATGCTAATCTCTTAACCCTATCATTACAGGATATCATGAAGTTTCAGATCCCAAATTATACAGCTTGTCGCAGCAAGAGAGTGGAGACACAAATATGAGTTCGCCTGTTGTAGAGTATGTAGAGCCTCTGTCATTATGGGAGCAATTCTAGACATAAAATAGAATGGGTATTGCTAGCCCTCATCGAATAGTTCATCAAAACTATCTTAGAGATAGTGCCCCAGATGGAGCATAGTCGTAGTTGGTGGAATTGGTTGCAGGTCTGATAGGTGAATTGTATCTGAAATAAATATAAGACTATACCATGTAACATACTAGACCGCAAGTGTCAAAATAGGCCATGTCCACAGCTAGAAGAATTTGTACAAATCATAAAATACAACACGTTTCTTTGGTAATTATTGTGTCTATTGTGTCTAATAGGCCCATTCTACAGCCCAATTTAGGGCTCTATTCTTCTATTTTAGGCTTATTCTATAATTTAGTAGAGGGTTGTGTGTAACTTTTCCTATCTTATCTTAAACCTAATTAGGAGAAAAAGGAAACCGGTTCTTCTTTAAGCATGGAAAAAAATAGCACCCGAATTGCATCCATAGGCTGTACGATATTCATAAACAAAACAGTGACCGAATTGCAGCCATAGGCTGTACGAAATTTAGAAACATCTCTTACTGTAGCTGAATGTAATCCGAAGAAAGCACCGAGAGCTCTGTAATATGTAGTTTTCTTTCATAGAAATAAAATACATTTTGTATTGAGATACGTATTCCCAAACGGGGATTTCTCCACATAAAAATATGGCACTATATGCTTAGTGTAGAGCTGTGTCTTTTGTTATCCTTTCAATGGTATTCAATTGAAAATATTGATGGCAAGTACAGTAATTTAGGGGACTGTAAGTAAATTTCGTGTTAGTGTTTGTTGTTTGAAGCTCTACTTATTAATCCCTTTGTTCTTTGTGTTTTCTTTCTTGTTGTCTACATTGATTACGGAGGCACGGGAGGCATGAAATAGTGAGGGTATTCACTGTTCAGAGGTGCAATAATAATTGTCAAAACTTACTGCAATGTGATGAGATTTTCATAGGGTAATTCAATGCAGCTCATAGGATGTTTAGTACATATGGATTATTTTTCCAGATTAAGTCCAATACCTATCCAATTCAGGAATTAGCCATTTTCTCACCAATGGAAGCATAAATGTGAATGTAATCACTAAGACAAAACATACATCATTTTTTATTTCATTTTCAAGTAATAAGACATTGAGTTCCATACACTCATATTTCTTTTTTGTTGCTTTGCTATAACCCTTTCCTCCTTTTTCTTAAAAAATAAAATAAAATTAGAAATCAACCTGTGCCAAATAATCAATGGATCCAAAATTACTGCAGTATGGAAATTCATGGCTTGAATGCTGCAATAGTTCAACATTCTACAATATTTAATCCATAAAATCCAACGAAATAAACAATGGAAACCCTGAACTAAACCATAAAATTAAAACCTTTTACTAAAAATACAATACGCTAAGGAGAAAAGATCAAATACATGTTACATATCTCCATGTTCAAAGAGGAAATATTATTTTGAAATTGTTCTTCGCTTTTAAGTAATTAAAAGTATAAAATTTAACATTAACTCTTAAAAGCTTTTTCATTGACAAAGAAAAGAATTTGATTTACCAAGCAAAACCAACCATTTAGAGAAAGGTTCTTTAGTAGATATGTAGTGGTTTAACAATATTCTTTTGTCAAGACAGCTTTGTATAAGAACAAAGACAAAAAAAAACATGTGAAAGTTCCCAAACACAAGTGAGGAAGAGAATATATTCATAATAGTATTTTATTTATTTTTAGTGCATCGGCTAGCTCCTCTTGTAGTTGCTTGAGCTCTTTGAGTGCAATACTTAAGAAGAGGTTTGCACCTTGAAAGATTCGATCCCTCTCGGCGCTTCATAGAGCCTAGGATTTGGATCTACGCTGGTTTAACAACAATAAAACTTGTTGAGATTGAACTATGTATAATGGGTTATAAAACTTTATGCAGATGCATTCATGGGGTTTTAACAAATCTCTTGTCCTTCGTACTAGTTCATCTATTGACTTAAGTGTGATGGTAATAGCTAGAGTATGAGCCATAAACTCGTCTCCTTTCAGACCATGGGAGATCGATCCAAACGTTAGCTGTCAACAAAATTCGAGTAGTAAAGTCTAGGGGTTTTATTGTGTCTTGTTTACTGTGTGGGTTAGGGTTTTGGAGGTATTTTACATTTTTATCATCTCCTTTGAAGGCCTTCGGCTGCTTGACCTTGTTATTCCACTGTCTATAACCACGAGACTCGGCCTTCATCACCATCTTCATCGGCCGATACTTGAACCAGTCGTTAATGGAGTTCGCAAACATTGCTTTGGTGATTACTGTGTGTCCCTGAAAACCAAAAGGTAACTATAACTTCAATGATGTAATTTTTTTCTTTGTACTATATATTTTCCTTAAGAAAATGATCAAGGTTTTAACTTTCGGGTAACGTAATGTGTGTAGGAAAACTCTGCAATAGAGTGTGGATGGAAAACCATCCATGAAACCTCTCCTTTCAACTAGTAAGACCTTTGTCACTCTCTGGTGTGGATCTTGAGGAGAAAATTGGTTTCGTGGTGTGTTATATGGTGTTGGGTTTTTACTCCATGTTGGTTGTTGATATGGAAGTGATATAATTGCTTTGGGTAATTTATACAATTGATATTATAAGGGCTCTATTCACCTCTTGTAGATTCGTAGACGACTATGTCACTCTATAATATTTTGTTGGTTCTGAAACTTGTTAATATCCTAAGCACTTAGGAGGGTTTTGATGCTATATCTTTGTTTGCTGTGTAAATTCCAGAATAGTAAGAAATTGTTGTCTGTGAAAGTTACTTTGGAGATAACCTACCTCCTAAAGGGATTCGACCTTGGAGTCTTTTGTGAGGCTTAAATAACTCTATGTTTTCTTTTTTATATAAAACTTGGTTATAACAATACGTGTTATGTCGTTTTCTTTCTTGAATTTACTTCGTTACAGTTTATAGATTGTATAGTTATTATACTGGTTATCATCTATATCATTGTTGGTTTTAAGATGAAGTTATGATCATGATTCTATGAAACCTCACTTATACTGAAATCTATGCAGAAGTGGAAATTCTCTGCTCTGTCTAAATCTCTTATTAAATATAAATATTTTGATGAGATCTTAACATAGCTAATAATTTGATTATCTAACTCTCTTATTGTAAGTTTAAATAAGCCATGGGTTTGTAGTTAATACTTTCAATATTGTTAAAAGAATTTCATTTTGTTTAGATAATCGTACTAGTTTCAAAAAGATAAAAGGTTAAGCCCAAAGGTTGCCTGTAACTTTTATTTTGTAAGAGAAACACTGCAGAATCAACACCAGTTTAATCAGTGGTATGATTTGTTAATAATATTGACGTATTGTTACTAGAATAATTTAATGGTTAAGAAAACTGGACTTAAATTGCCCTTAAGATCTAGCTTAGTTGTTTTATTTCTGTGCTTATGTTTGCTTTGTAATTGAAGGCTCAGTTTTACTAACTGTAACTATTTGTAAAGGTCTTATCTTTTGTATTAAGAGCTGTAGCTTATATAAAATACTATTCTTCTAAATATCAGTGGATGGTAAACAATATATAATTATATCACATCTATTTGATGTAATAATGAACATACATAATGATTCAGTCATTCTGGAACTATTAATCAAACATAATTTCATATCCTCCTGTACTAGAGTATTTCACTTCGGTGAGAGGAAAAATACAGGAGATAATTAACATTCATTTCTTTATCAATTAGTTTCTATGCAAATACGGAATCCTACAATCATTGAATAACTATCCATTATGTATAACCTCATTTTAAACAATTTACAACTTTCTCAAACAGAAGTAAAACAATTTCATAATACAGATTAAAGTTGAAACCTCAATGTGTTGCAGAAAATGGACTCACCCAAGGGAGACTGCTCCACCCAACCTTTTCCTGAAGCATCTGAATCACTTTCTTAGGACCCCCGAGTTTGTTCATTGAACCATAGGACAAGATCTCTGCCACACAACAGACTTATGCAACTTAGGACTCGATAGCATACCTAACTCAACAAATCACTTTACTATCCCCTCATCAAATTCTTTGTGTGCCTGACTTTTCAGTTTGCAGCAATCACAAAGTTCATTCTCCCAAAAATCAGAATGAGTGGTGAGCCTCATGCTCAATTTGATGGTTTATATAATATTTCCTAGGTCTTTGGATCAGTTTTGGTATTTACTGAGCCACCGGCTCAGTTCTCCCTCTCAGGGAACATGACCACTTTTTTAAGGATTATGCTCTGTTGGACAATAGGGCAGACCCGGGTTTAAACCTTTAGTGTCGCACCAATAAAAAGACCCACAGTGTTGGCCCTTTCGGTAACAACCTGCGCGTAGGTTGCAGTCTCACCCGAAACAGCTATGGGGTGCCGCAGAATCAGGTTTCTGCAAGCCGAGAGGGGGATTACTGTACCTTAGCCTTTAACAATGTTATTAATCAATACTATAAAATCTTTACCATTCATTCACATACAACTTCGCAGATAAATAAACAGTCATTACTTGCTCAACCCACTATAGGGAATTCACAGTGAAGCTAAATATTAACAGCGATCTTAACTTATCAGATGTATACAGTTATTAATGCATAAAAGACAACAAAAACACAATAGCACAAGAAACCACAACACCGGATATAACGTGGTTCACCCCCAGTGTAGGGGTTATGTCCACAAACTGCGGTCTATTCAACTTGCTACAAAATCCACAGTTTGATCTGTGCACTCAGCTGCAGATCCCTTCAATCCTTAAAAGCCGCACACACAGCAGCAGGCCCCTGCGCACTCAGTTGCAGGTCTTTCCTCAATCTTTCTTACAAAATCCCTCTGCGCACACAGCTGCAGAGGTCGTCCACGCACACAGCTGGGACTTAACCTTTCCTTACAATATCAGCCTTAGCTTCGCCTTAACCTTTCTTTACATCAAAAAAACCTAACCTTTTCTTATTACAAAAATGCCTATTTATACATCGCGCTGATACAAAACCATGGCTTCAAACCATGGGCTCCCAAAAACCCTAAACCCTGGATTTAAACCATGGATTTATTACAAAAAAGGGGTTTTTGACTTACCCTGACACCCCTAAGACTATTTTGACCCCTGACTCCGCTTACCAACAGCCACGAAGTTACCCGAACTAATAATACTTAGGGTACGCACCCCAACAGGCCCCTAAGACTCACTAGTGGCCCATCCCGGGACACTCTGCGAGGACTCTGGTGGGAGAATCTTCTGCGCTAGGACCTGGAAGCGACTGGTGAGGTTGTGTAGTATATCATCAGTGGCTTTCTCCTTTTCCACCAATTCCTGTAATACTGAAGACGAGTCTGTATCAGCCCTTTCCTACGCAAAAGTGTCATAGGTCTTCAAAAGTTTGAGCTGGCTTTCCGCCGTATTGCTCAATTCTAAGGCTTCATCAACCAGGGGCTGTAACGCATTCTCTAGTAGCGTTACCTTCGTCCTGCACGACTCGATCTCCTGCTGAAGTTCCTTGCTGTGCTTTACTTTAGCCATCTTCTGCATAGGTGGCAGCGTCTTGATTTCTAGTTTGACTGCATCTAATTCATCTTGGCGCAACTTGATGGTTTCCTGGACCTTACCTACATCTGGATGGTCCTATAGGTTCGCCCATGCTTCTATGCTATCTTCCATTAGTTTTGCGATGCTGGCCACATTATCTGCTATTTTCGCTGCTAAAGCCTTGATGTCCTGCTGGCGTTGTTCTCTGACCTCTGGTGGAGTCTCAGGAGGAATGCGCAGTTGAAGTTCTGCAATCTGGTGCTGATGTTCTATCTTCATCCTTTTAACCTCGCTGCGAGACTGCTGGGCATAGTCTCTCAGCTTAGCGATTCTCTGCTCTGGTGCCTTTTCTCCCTGTATGTCGGAGTCAGAAAGAATCTGACATGCTTTGTCCAATGCTCGCATCAACGTAGTTGTTGTATGTTCGGCCTCTTTCTTCTGTTGTGCGAGTTCTTCTAGACGTGCAGCAAAGGTTTTGTTTTGTTTGATGGTGTCTTCCAATTGGGTTTGGGACAATTGGGTTCGGGTATGGATCTCCTTTGTAATCGCAAGCTGGCAGAGGTGCAACTCTGACATAGACATCTTCGTATAATCAAGTCCCGCGGTTGTATCCATCTGGGGTCAGGGATCCGTGTCAGGTTGTAGCAGAGTTGCACTTGATACCTGTCTCGGGTGATCTCTAGGTGGCCATTGTCTGATATCCTGCTGTGCGGGTGCTGTAGTGCTACTTGTCGCAGTACTGTGCTTTGATTTTGCTGCTAGCTCCTTTAGCTCCAATACCCTGTTTGCGATACCTGAGAGCCCAGCCAGATGCAGTTCTGCAAACTCTGACCATTTTTTAGTAAGCGCTGTCGTAGACTGTTCTAGAGCTTGTTCCAGTGCATCCAGCGTGATAGGGGCTTCTTCCTCAATATCTTTGTCCTTCGCCGCTTTTGCCTTTTTGCGGGACTGCGGCTTGGTTACCTCGGCTACTTCTGATGACGTGCGCTTCATTGGTGGGTTAGGAGCTGATATAGTCTTGACCGACTCCTCATCCTGTTCATCCTGTTCACCGCCTCCACCCTGGCCGTTGTCATCCCTCTGCGAATCACTTAGGTCTTCGCTATCTTCCAATGGGCTCTGCTGCTGCGCCTGACTAGTACCTGCGCCAATATTGGTAGCTGGTGGAACTGGAATAGAGGGTTTTTTCCCTAAATCTTTCAGCCATTCAGCCGGCCAGAGCTGAACTATCCACCTGATATCTAGTTCGGTGACTACAAAGGGTAATTTGAATCATTGCCGTTGTGGATCTGCATGATCTTGAATGAAAACATGATGCATATCGGCACTAAAGTGCGCGACGCCCTCGTATTGAGAGAACACTTCATTGGTAAGTCGAGGTGTTCGCACAATCTCATAGTGAATACTCATAGCATAAAAGACGAACACAGTGTTCGTCATCTGCTGCGCTTCCTTGTCTGAGGATATCCATAGGGAGGCATACCTCATTGCCCCTGGCGTGCCGGGGTTTAATTCTACAAACTGGGCTTCCGTGGGTTCTTTCCACCCAACTAATGCAATAAGGATTAAAATCCAGGAATAATGAAAAGGTCTACCTTTTTCTTGCGCATCACGGGCATCCTCCAGAAACTCCTTCGCAAGATATTCGGCCCAATTATAAGTATACCCTTCCACGCAGTTCATAGAAATCCGGATAACCGGAGCAGGTACTTCAGTTGGCCTGCATTTCCGTATGAGTTTGCAGGCTAAGATTTCAGCTGCAAAGCGAATGGGCTGTTCCTGAATCGTGGAAGTGTGATACCCCCGTTTTCCTTTTGTCAGGCCAAACCGCTCTTTCATGGTTTGCGCGAGCTTTGTATCGTCATGTTTGGACAGAAATTCAGTTCCCGGATCAGGTCCTGCCATGGGTAAACCTGTGATCCTATGGATGAGGGCGGCATCAATAGGAATTTGCCGGTCCCCTATCCATAAATAGCCGTCATGCACCAGCGCTAGTAACTGATTGGCCACTACTGTCACATGTATGCCACGACCAAAATGGGGAATGTTAAGTATCTTGAGTAGGCCAGCGTTGTCCAAGCCCGCAGCACATGTTTGCACTTCCAGTACTGTGACCCTATGATCTGGGTACTTGACGCAATGCAAGTATTGTTCTGGTTCAAACTGTGGAAACTTGCCATGGTCATTGGTGTCATGGTCGCTGTACTTAAGCCGATCAATCTTCCCTGTCATACTTCCTATCAACTGCACTCCCTGTGGCAGCGAGGGTGTGGCTAATGTAAATTGCTTCGTCCGACGGGGTAGCGTGGTACCTGGGTGCACAGGTGGTAGATATGGTGGCCGTGGTGGTGGAATATTCTCCCTTCCCCCTGCCGGGGTCTGTGCGGAACCAGAGGGCTCCATAGGATGAGCTGCTGGTGTTTGCCCTGTTTGCCATTGCCGATCCTGGTTGCGCTTGGTGCGAACTTCAGTGCTGGACTTTTTCCTGGTAGACCGTGTCTGCATCGGCCGTGGTGGTGCTGGGGGAATGTCTTCACAGTGAGCTAGGGTAGGCGGCCGATTAGAACAGGGGATCAGACCCTCTTGCTCGAATTCTCTGACCAAATCGTCAATCTCGCGTTCAGTGGTCATGGGTTCACTCAGAATTCTTGAAGAAATGCAGGATACAATTTTTCCTAACTAGGGCATCTTCTTATACACGCCATCAATCAAATCGGGCAGGACAGTGCATTGAAGGCACCACGTCTGACGAAAATCTTGTCCGCGATTGCCGGTACTGGTCTTAGTATAGGCATTTAAAGCAATTAAAACTCTGCCGCCTCCAAATTGGCTGCTTCCTAACGGTCGGCTTTTGAGCCTCGCTATGTTTTTGGGCCTCGGCAGAATCATGGTTGAAGCTTCAGGGAAATAGGCAACCTCGGCATAATAGTGCCCTTTGACCCGACCAGGTAATGTCTGCAACAAGACTATTTTATTTGGGGGGATGGCATCTTGGCTGTGCCCCTTGGTGTGGTCTTTCCTTCCTGCATAGTTCTGTCTCAAATGTCGTTGAAGACTAGTCAGCCCCTTGAACTTACTTCGCACCGCTGGAGCTGGACTTATGAATCTGGGGCGCAGGAATTTCTGGTAGGTTCCCCGACTGGGGTGAGACTATTTAGGACCGGTCCCCCATGCTGCTGTAGCTTCTAGTGCTATTTCCAGACTTTGGGAGTTTTGTGACTGAGGTACTTGTTTTGGCACAAATGCAATAAATTCTCCCGGGTCTGTCATCCCCACATGCGTAGGCAAATCTCTAGGATGTGCACGAAGGCACCTAAGAGACTGAGCGATCTGCGCGCATCTGTGGCCATGTAACTCGTATAGTCGATTCTGCCAATTCTCCAGACCATCATCAGAATCAGACATGCAGGAGCTATCACATTGTCAATCTATTACACCTTCATCATCAGGCTCGACATAATCTGTGTCCTTGGCTGTGATGTTGTAGATGTGATCCAGAGTATCCTGCTTCCCTTCATCTCTGAGTGGTTCTGTATATCTTTCCCCTTGGGATGGGTCAAGGGGTATAATAACGCGCAGACCATTTCCTTCGAAGGTCATCTGTCTCCTCTTAAGGTTGATGACTGCAGCATTGGCCATGGCCCACTCAATTCCCAACAAAGCTGGATAATGGTTGCTGTCATCAATGATCTCAATAACTTCAAAATCTGCCAGAGTACTGACCCCATCGATGTCGATTGGAACACTAAGAAGTCTCCCTAACGGTACAATCCTTTGCTGGTTAGCTAATCGCAGTTGTAAAGGTGACCAAACCAATGAAGGCTTTCCCATTTGTCCCCAGGTCTACTTGGGTAGAACATTAACGTCTGATCCAAGATCCAAAATGACGTCGGTCATATCATATTCTCCGATCTGAACGTTCAATCTCATTTCCCTTCCCATTCTTTGGACACGACTAACAGTTTTCTCCTGATCAATTCCTCTCTGAGAGTCTGTGACAACAAGAACTTTTTGCAGCTCTTTTAGAGCGTTATGATTCCGCAAGAGTTTCATACAGCTCTGCAAGAAAGAGGATAGTGTACTTACTTTATCCGTCGAGGGCTCGTGTAACTGCGATGCCGGCTGAGGTTGCCGCCCAGGTGCTTCCACGGTGCGAGGGTCCACAATAGCGCACTGGGCCTGCTGGACTGGGGCTTGGTCCTTCGCAGGGTCAAGGACTGAGGTTTTCACGGAGGCCTTACGTGCGCACACCACGACAGGTTGCTTTAGCATTGTTTGAATATGCGTCGTAGCTCCACTCTGGGTGACCACATTGAGGGCTGCGGCAGGTCTTTGCTCAACGGAAATCAGCTGAATATTTGGTGTAGGGCCATGGTTGTTCTCCTGAATCTTTGCGAGGAGCTGGGGCCACTGTTCGATCACATGATCCACCGTGCGGCAATACCGACAGGTTGTAGTGGGATTCCGACAGTCGCGAGCCAAGTGGCCATCTTGGTTACAATTGTAACACACAACCTGGCCTCTACCTCTTCCGGTCATCCCACCACGGCCGCGGCCACCAAAAGCACCTCTTCTGGGGGCGCCGCCACAGTAGCCATAGCCATCATTATTCTGAGCTTCATTCTGGACTCTGTAGGCATCAGAGGTGCGCTCTCGCATAAGGTCGTAGCTACGACACTCTTCTTCATTATGCCCTACGGACTTACAGAACTGGCAGTAGGGGTTTTTGGGAACTTGAACATATCTTTGAAGAAGATGGCAGTGCTCAGGGTGATGCTGGCCAGTGGTTCGGCAAATCTCGCAATATAGAACACCGGCATTGAATTGGTTGGGCGTGCCCATATTTAGGTAAGCTCTGACCACAGGGCACTGGTCCCGATGGTGACCCTCGGACCGACATTGGGTACACCATACCTCCTCTCGATTGGTTTTAGCTTTCTTCATGTCAAGAAGCTCTAGGGCCATCGCAGCTAGCTGCGCTTGGATTTGAGCAATACCAGAATCGTCTCCGATAGGGGCGGTCTCTAGCTTCATTGCAATTTCCAGAGCCTCTTGCTGATCAGCAACCTTCTGTTGCATGAGCGGAGTTCTGATATGCGGCAATAATGCGGCGATAAACCATTCCTTGTGCTGCGCAGGACTAATAGTAAAGCTGACTTGGTCCAGTAGAACTTTGAATCTCTGATCAAAGTCCCACACTGATTCACCGCATTGCTGTTGAATCTCCTTGAGTTCAGTGATGCTCTGCGATTCTGATTTTGGTTTCTTAAATTCCTTAATGATGGCGGCCTTGATTTCAGCCAAAGTGGGGTGCTGATTACTGGAGAATTTCATGAACCAGGTCAAAGCGCGATCGCGAAAGGAAGTAATGAGCTGCGCGGTTCTCACATCCAGGTCTGTAATACTTTTTGCGTTCCATACGGCCTCACACAAAAACCAGAACTATTCTGGGTCTTCGGATCCTGTTCCTTTGAAGATGGGCATCTTGATGTCATCGGCTAGGTGAGCCATGGTGGTTCTGGGAGGTTTGGGAGGGGGACAAGATGTGGACGGGGGGGGGGGTTACGGGGGGAGATTGACTTGTGGCCGGAA